>CBVK0100069968.1:0-14611 GCA_900067695.1 Picea abies
GGAGTGACTGAGCCTATGGTTGGGTGGAAACAAGCACCCCTTCCAGCAGTTGTTTCACACTATCTGGTTTTGATAAGTGCTTTTCATACCCTATGAACTGAATTGGGAATTAATGGTTGTATGCATGGATTTACATACATATACATGGTTAAGTTATGTGTATACGTTGGCTTCCTTGAGAACTTATGCTTATTCTTTTCCCGTATGCTCCAGTTTAACCCTCGAAGGCGTTTCCCCCAGGGGGATACCTCATAGTTCCAGAGTTGGAGCAAGCCTCTTGGCACTTCTACCATCTCGGTAATCTCACAAGATTACCCATCCCTGATTCAAAACTTAAAGTTCTGCGAATTAGGGAGGCGTTTTCTTCAAACCAGTAGTCTGAGAGACCTTGAACTCGCGACCATGACCTTAACCAAAACCCGACTAAGAACGAAGTTCATATCCCAAGAGTCATATGAAGGTCCATGTCACCTGGGCCTAGAAACCCTACGCTAAGCCCAAAAGGAGCCAGATCATAATGGTTTAGAAATTTCGTGAGTTCGATGCCTTGGGATGTCAACTTTCACAATAGTCAAAGTTACTCGAACTCCCTAAGTAACAAGAGACATAGATGAAACAAGAACCTGACAGAGGGGATGAATGTGAGCCGTTCATCGGAAGGGAAACCTATCTCAGTCATTAGATCGAATCAAAGATTCACTGGAGTTAACAGATCAAACACCAACCGTTCGATTAGGTCGATGGTTGGGAATCATTATGGAGTGTGAGGGTGAAATTAGCGAACGTGTTAGTTCACGACCCACAATAAACCAACGTTGTTGATCTTGTTAGGGTGAAAGAACAACGACCACGATTAGATAGAGTCGATCGAGTAATTTCCAGATTACGGAGATTGGGCCCTGCAATCATTGGGAATCATTGATTTGCGAACAAAGATCAATGGTTGGGAATCATTCCGAAGCTTGAAGGTGAATTAAGCGGACGTGCTAGTTCATGACCCACAGTCAAACAACGCCATTGATCTCATCGGGGTGAAATATCAACGACCACGATTAGACAGAGTCTGGAGAGCACCTTTCAGATTGTGGAGATTTAGCTCTATGATAAAGAGCGAACACGTTGGGGCCCCACAATCGTTGTGAACCATCGATCTATGAAAAAATCAGTATTGTCTGGATCTCGACTGTGAAAATATGAGGGAGGTTGAAAGACGATCAGACCGGAACGACGATGTGCAATGATGCCATCCATGGTGATGTGGATTTAAGATTCACGAGCCACATGCCACTTGGATTCATGCACATCACATACCCTAGAGCCCCTTTTGCACGTGATATGTGTCATCCCAGAAGAGGGCATGTGTCGCCCCTGACCCAACTACGTGTCAGTCCTGGGTACATGCCCACCTCGACCGTGTGGTTGGTGAAATGACTGGGATTCTGGGAGGCCAAGACTTCAGGACTCCAGAGGATTTGAGGTGCTTCGAAAATCCCCGAAGTGCTAGAGTAGATCCTAGCTGTTGGCATAGGAAGGAAGGCACGTTGCAGTAGATCGTTAACTCCAGAGAAGAACACTTTAGAGGAACACAAGGGAGTGAAGTCCCGAAGTGACGAAGTCCATCGCAACCATCTGATGGAAGGGGATGGGTGGCACTTGATCTGTCACTCCAGGTATGGATCACTTCGGAGGAAAAAGGATTTAGAGTGGTCAAAACTCTTGAACGCTGAAGTCCCAAAGTAGATTACAACCGTCGATCATGAAGGATGTGGGGCGCTCGATTTGTAAATCTGGGTATGGAGTAATTCGGAGGAAAAAGGCTTTAGAGTGTTCGAAACTCCTGAACGCTAAAGTCCCGAAGTAGATTACAACCGTCGATCATGAAGGACGCATGGCACTCGATATGTAACTCCGAGTACAGAGTACTTTAGATGAAAAAAGGCTTTACAGTGTTCGAAACTCCTAAACGCCGAGTTCCTGAAGTGGGTCATAGCCGTCGATCATGAGGGACGTGTGGAGGTCAATCTATGTCTCCGGGTACAGTTCACTTCAGAGGAAAAATGATTTAGAGTGCTTGAAACTCATGAATACTGAAGTCTCGAAGTAGACTACAGCCATCGATCACAAGGGACGCATGGTGCTCGATCGATAACTCCGGGTACAGAGTAATTTGAGGATAAAACATTTTGGATCACTCAAAACTCTTGAATGCTGAAGTCCTGAAGTGAATCAGGGCCGTCAAAATCTTGGAGGACACGTGGCATTGGATTTTGAACTTCGGAGATTTACCACTACGGAAGATTCGCACAGTGGTTGTTTTTGCGCCTGTTGTCCTGGCATCGAGTCATATCCCGCGGTCACAAGCGAGTATAGATGGATGGAAGAGTCTGAAGAACTCGAGAGAGGACATCTGCCATCTCTGAGCTTGGTTCAGAGCATGGATACCATGGCTGGAAAGCTATAGAAGAGATAAATGGGATAGAGACCCCGAATGGGGGTTTTGATTTTCTTAAGAAGAACAAAATTTTGGTGCCCCACCATGGGTGTGTTACAATTTTCATGATGAGAGTTTCCAACCTTCTCCTTTTTCATCTTTCTATTTCACTTAAAATACGGCTGGGATTTTTCCTCCCAATGGTGATTTTAGTACGGGGAAAAGTTATTTTCAACCTATGGTTTGTTGTAAGGATTTTCAGTTTCACATAGAAGACCAACAAGTCCTATGTTGCAAGCAAAATTTTTTCTTGAGATATTTACCCATGTCCAAGTCTTCATCCATCCATCCTTGGATAATCATCAAGCATCCTTTAGATTTATTTTCATTCCATCCCAAGCCTTGAAGAATGATGAAATCCAATATAGTGAACCTTTAGGGTGTTTGATTCAACCCAATGAGCCTTCATCTTATTGCATCCCTATTCAAAGATAGATTGAGCAATCATGTGGGAATGTGTCTTGGAATAATTGTGTTCTTCCCTCCCACCCTTATGAGATTGATTCCATTTCGGGCTCTAATTTAGTGGTTATCCAAACTCATGATCATTTTTTTCTTGATATATTTATGATTTGGTCTCTAATTAAGCACAAAGGTAGAATTTTTGGATTTGATGAAACATTAGGATGGATACATTGGTTATATGATTATACCTAGATTTTTGGTTGTCATGTAGTGTTAGGGTAGGCCATGTGCATCATGCATTTCATGATAGTATAGCTTTAAATGTGCATGTCATTGCATTCTCATTTTTCATATTATGCATCCATGTTAGGAACTTGCATTTTTCATTATATTATTGTTGGGCATGTGTTAAATTCTTTGTAAAAAATGATCCCATGTATTGTACATTGATATGGAAATTAGGGTTGTTGACTAGTTCGGGTCAATGGATTAGGGGCTTGGATGCTGGAAGATCCTATATGTATATTGTATTGTAAAAAATGAAGAATATGACGAACAAAATATTAGAGGTGCAACTCTAAACAAGTTGCTAGTTTTCTCGATTTGGGTTTCCAGGGTAAAATCTCTGTGTAATGTGTGTGTGTGTGTGTGTGTGCCATTGTATCTTTTATGCTTTTATTAAGATTTTTTTTGCAATGATTAATTGTACAAGGTTAAAATATACAATTATTGCTTTACCATGTATAGTTGTAGTGAATTTTTATTTCCAACATGATTTTTTAATTTACTACTAACCCTAGTGGATCACAACCACCGGTCTTTACTACTAAAGTGTTAGTGATATTAGAAGTGGGTGCAGGATTGCAGGTATTGGACAACCATATATGTTGAGGTTCTCATGAGATCTACAGTGAGCACATGTCCCCATGTTGGAGCCAGATGTTACGCCCCCATTCCCAGGGGTAACTAGAGGAGATCATGTCTCATGCCCTACACTGAAGACAATGATACCGAACATGATGATGATCAACACATCCATGGATAAAAGCCCAACACCCCCCCTTATATCACCGCTTTTGATTAATATTAGCAAATCTCATCACATCTAGTCAAATAAGTGTATGGGAGATGGTAAGCCAATGCCACCATGAGGTATGTTAGTCCTTCTTTCATGATAAGTGTTGTGCTTAATATACTGGGCAAGTGGATAATGATCATTGGTTGAAGTTGGATAATAGATCACTAGCTCAAGAAGTTATGTTTGTTTCCTTGTTTCACCTTGGTGGTCAACATATGTGCCCTACTCCCATGTTGTCATTGCATAAGGAAAATCGGTACTACTGGGGGGACCTCATAGGGGTAACGTTCCATTTCCCCACCATACTCAACTCTTTTCATTCTAGAGCTTGTCACAATGTACTAAACTTCGGTAATGGATCATGGTTCATTCTCTCATGAGAAGAGGGCTTGAATTCCTAAAGGTTGATTGTAGTTGTTAATAAAAGAACAAAAGAATGATTCCAGGGAAAGAAAGAAAGAATAACAAAGGACTCTTGTAATCTAGTCCAAACTTGAGCTCTACCCTTTCCACATTCACCCTAGTCCTAAAGTAGTGATGCTATAGCTTGAAACCTTATAGAGGGGACTTGAAAATATGACAAGAGGGCAATAAAAATGAATATTAAGGGATTGGAAAAACATTGTGCTTAGAAAGTGGTAACTCATGAACAATCACACCCTCCACAAATGTACTCATAGAAATGGATTCAATGACACCATAAGATATGCAATAATCCCATCACGTACCACTATCACACTTAATCTTGAAGGGTTCTTTTCTTTCACTACTTACCCCGAGACATATCCCTCTTCCTGGGTATTTTCTTTCACTATTCGGGTTGGCACACCTAATAGGGTCAGATGAAGGTCCTCCCATATTCAAACTTTCCAACCTACATAAAGTCCCAAGCTAGTGTGGAATTTGAAGGAGATACTTAATGTGAATTATTCATGTGGCTTATATCTTAAGTAACAACTTACTTTGCATGATTCAAGGGCCAATATATCTTATGAACATTGCATTTACTAGATTTCATATATATTTTTGATTTGGATTCCCCTGACACGATTCTTAAAGGACGCTCTAGGATTTCACCTAGGACGTTGTGCCTCTGTTGTAGGATATGGCACATGTGATGCAGAGCATTGAGTAACCTAGTGACTTGAGACACATAGAAATTGGCTCTCACATATTTTTGACCTTGGACAATGGACATTTGGGATTGATTTTGATAGATATGATCATGGTGGCATAAACATGGGCATGAATCCCACAACCTGGGATTTACACCCCAAAGACTATATTGAATTGGATGGAGGACATTGCATATAGAGATGATTGGAGGACACACATAGATGATATAAAACCTTCTCCTATTTGGATGGCAACCCTTGCACCTTGGACATTGGGAATTTAGGTGATGACATCATGCTAGGGTTTGACATAGATGATGGGGTTTGATGCCACTTGGACTCTAGTGATGACTTGAGATGTGACATAACATTATACCACCACATTTTCACCTCAGACGATGACACGTGGCCTTGGAGAGGCCCTCCCATCTCATTGGAGGCACGACATCACCACACATGTGACCATTTATGTATTATTTTCATGATTTTGACATTTGCAGAAGCTAACTTCAGGGGTCGGCCCCACTTGTAAACACGACTTTTGAATTTTGGAAAAAATGGAGCGCTAGGGTTTCCTTATAAATAATGTAACACTCCACTTCATTTTTCATCATCACTTTCACTCCTCATAATTATGTGGGAGAGCTACAAAAAGTTTCACTCTACTCTCTTTTTGTCTGTTGGATCCAATGCACACTTGTTGAAGAAGGATTTTTTTGGATGCTTTATTTTATCGGATGGTGTGTTACTACAACTAGGGTTTTTATTTTCCTAGCGACTTGGATAAGTAAGTAATTGCTACAATTTTATGTCATTGCTAATATTTTAAGGTGATAATTACTATCTTGTTGTATGTTACTTTGTCTTGGTGAAACTCTAGGGAGAAGACATACGCCTTTCTCTCCTTCATTGCTTTGTTTTTCCAATTTTTGTGAAAGCATTCTCTTGCTAGGATTCAAGGGCCTAAGGCCCAAAAGGATTTGCACCTTATGGTTTTGATCCTAGGCTTTGATCCTTGATCTAGGTTACCTAGAAGAGAGAAAATGATACCTAGGGCCCAATAGGCTTTGCACCCTAGGGATCATTTTTCTTCAAGGTTTAGTCCTAAGGCCCAAGAGGATTTGCACCTTCGGGTTTAAACCTCATTCTTATTTATCATCTAGTTCAATTTTGAAGGTGTTGCATGCTTGACTCCATAAGACCTAAAAGACAATGACACTAGTCTAAAGCTCTTCTTGTGGTGAAAATTACACTCAGAATTAGCATTCTCTCTCTCAATGCGACTTTAATAACTTCTCTAACTCTAAAATTAGAAAACTAATGATATTTATTGTTGATGTTGTAAAATTTTGCTACAACCACTAGGGATTACTTTAATTGTTGCATACATGCTTGGAAAAGTGTTTTAAGATACTTAAAACTTAGATCTAGCAATTGGATGTTGTTTTTTTTTTTTTTTTTTTTTTTTTAAACTAAAATTTTATATATATAAAAGGGCACAACCGAGGTCACATAGTACAAAAGAGGGTGCTGGTAGAGGATACAAGCAACAAAATTTCCATCAAAATATTACAAAAATGAGTCTGAAATTGATCCTACTTCACTGATATCTAAGATTTTCAATTCTATCCAAGAACTATCTTTCCAAAAGATTTATTTATGCCATTTTAAAAAAAATTTGGAGTGGCTTACTGATATTCTTAAGCTCGGTATTCATTTGTTGGGGGATCAAGTGCTACATTCAAATCCGAAATAATTAGGTTTGCCCTTCTTCTTGTCTCCTCGTTCTGGCTTTGCATTGAAGATTTGGATGACCTGGCTTCAAACTTTGCTTCCATGTGCTCCCCTTGGCGTCTTAGGAATTCGACTTCATCTTGTAACTGATTTATTAGTGTGCAATGTTGAGCTAGTGTGTCTAGAGTGAAGGTGAGTGCGGAGCTATGAGACTCTAGGCGTAGTGCCATTTGCTGGGTGGTGGAGAAGTTATCTTCCACAAATTCATCCTTCGGTCTTTCACGAGCTGGGCACTGTGCTATTTTTGCAACTAGACTGACTATGGTTACCCTCCTCCAATTACTGGTGTTTCTTTTGTCTCGGTTGGGGTTGGCGCTGAAGTTGATGTTGCTGTATTTAGTTTTACCTCGGTCGTAGCTGCCTCTAGTGTTGTCTCTGTCTACACTTTCTCTGTTTATGCTTCCTTTGTCTTCACTGCTGCTGGAACTTCCTCGAACAATGGTGTGTCTGTCGCTATTTCCAATGACCAAGCTACCTTTGGTGATGAACCTACTACAATATCTGAAATTTCCTTTCTCTGTGCTGCTTCCTGTGAGGCCGCTGCTCACAATTTTATCAATTGTTATATCTCTGATGTTGGAGCAATGGCGAATTATCAAGTTTCTTCTGCACTTTAACTTCCCTTCCTAAATGAAATTCCAAGCTGTTGAGGTTCGCTGTGGCTGGTTGTAACAATGAATCGGGTGCTGGACATACAATTTACCTCTTCTAGATATTTGTTGGATGGATGTATGCTGTGCAAACTTAGAATTTGAGTGACGTTTAAGCGTTGATGTGACATGTACTACCAGAATTCGCTTGCGTTGAATCATGACTGAATTCCTTTCAAAAGCCTTCAACTTAAGTGAAATTAAGGTGGAGATGATGTTGCATGCTGTAGAGCAGTCATGGAGCGATGAGTACGACAGGTTCCCATGAAGGAGGAGCACCTTGCGATCCAGGATATCCATATTGTCATCCTGCTGCGTACAGGTTCCCACGGGACAGAGGTTGTGTAGGTACAACGTCTCTCCGAGCATGATGCTCAGATTACAATTTAAAGCATTCAACTAAAGCGCCACATGGATAATGGAACCAGGTGGAGCACTTACGTGAGAGTTCTGAGGCATTAGGGGGGGCTAAGAAAAGGTGCCTTCCCAACACTTCCATATGGCCGGGGCCCATTCCAATTGCTAGGTTTTTCTGCTCATTCGCTATCCTATTATTTGCGCATGGGACATGGTAGAAGGAGTGGATGGTGGATAGGATTGCTCTGGTCCTTTCAATGATTCTTTTCAACATTGAATTATTTGGATCTGTTCTTGTAATGAAATGCCAAATTATATTCTTGGAGTCCCCTATTACAATTATGTGGCTGAGTTGACGATCCTGAGCTAGGAGTGCTCCTTGACACAATGCATAAGCCTCTGCCATGTTGTTGGTGGTTGCACCCAGATTCCAAGAGTAGCATAGCATTCTTTTTCCTCTATGGATGTACAATACCCCTCCCACACCTGCCTCCCCTAAGCAATTGGATGTTGTTGCAAACGTTAAAGAATTAATTTCTATGCTTAATTTCTATATTTTTGGGTACTTTTTCTTGTTGTTGTTGCAAAAGATTGATTGTTGTTATACATTGTCTTACTGATGCAATTTGCAACAACAATTGGATTTATTGCTTATCTAGTGTCTAATATGTCATTTATGAGATATATAACTTGGTAATTGTTTATATCATGCTCCAAATTGTTTATTGTCTCGTACAGGTGAACCAATTACCTTGTTACCTTTCTTACCTCTCCTGTACCTCGACCTAAGTTTTAGGTGACCAATATAGGGGGTTGTAGGCTCAACCAATCTTTCTATTTAATCCATTGAAGTCACTAGGGAATCCTCCCTCGTGTTGGATATTCTTCCATCACTAAAGTGATGGAAGTATCTACTTAAGTGACAATGGTAGAAACTTCCAATTGTTACATAAGATTGGGATCTTGTGGAGGGATTTGCACAAGTACAAATCCCATGATAACATGTTTTTTTCTAACAAAATTCCTATGCTAGACCAATAAATAAGAATACATGGCATTGTTATCTGAACATGAAAGCCTTCTTTTATTTTGGTATGTTTTCTAAAGATTTTGAATTAACAAGAAAATATAATTATTTTTTGTACGATGTGAAACATTACAGACGAATGAACTTGAAATAGAGGCATCGAAGGGAGAAAATGTTAACAATGGGAAAAACAGAGCGTGGAGAAATAAATCTTAGTTTTGATGAACAATGTAGTTAGAGAAAATGAAGTCTTATAAAATAAGAGATTGGGAATCATAAAAATATTAAGAATTCTCCAACTAGAAATGCTTGGATCCCATGTACTCAAATCCACAAACATGGAATTGCTCAAGAGTATGGAATTAGAAAATATGAATACATTAAATGGACACTAGGGGGACCCATTGTTATAATCTTTAAACTGCTTACTTGTGAAATTTTCAGCAACATTATTGAAATATGTCAGTATTGGCATGCTTAACCACCATTTTTAGCTTCTTTCCACCACCATATGACCTTAAATTCATTGGAAACAACAATTTCAAACCCCTAAATTGACCCAAAAGTTATAGCATAGGTATTACCCCTAATAAATTCTCTCGGATAGCGTAGATAATAGCCCCAAACGCTGCATTGCTTCGCTAAAAATCTAATTTTGACTGTTTCTGGGCCTAATTTTTCAAAATCGGAAGTTAGTTATATGTGGACCATCTTAAACCCTAATTACTATAGTTAGCCTTTATTTGGTTATATTTAACCACTATTTGGGACACCATGTCAAGGTGGTTTAACTACTATTTTCCTTATAAATAAAGTAATTGAGGTCTCTTCATTCATCCATTATCACAAGTAAAGTTATGATCCCAAAATATCACCATAAAGATTTAGGACTTCTTCCTCTTGATAACATATTTATTGTCTATGTACCATGCTTATCCACCAAGGAGGGAGTTATCAACACACCAAGGAAGATGAGGACCCATCCCAAGGAGGAGCTTTGGAGCCCACCATCTTCATCAAGCTCTCTTCACGAGTGTTTTCTTGGCCCCTATTCATTGGTAATAGAACACTCTTTATATTCTTTTTAAAATTCTTTTTCATGTTCAATACAATGATTTCTTTCTTGTGTTCTTTCTTGCATGAATAAGTTAGGGTTTGAGAATGTTAAAGTTAGCTTAGGTTTTAATTTTGATGATCTATATCAATATTCTACATCTATGTCATCTTTAGAAGTCCTTTAGACTTTCCCTATGAAAATGGAGTATTTAATCTCTGCATTGGGGAGTATTTAATCTTTGCATTGGGTGTGGTCGATCCTTTAGATGATATAATGATCATTTTTTATATTGACAAATCCTAGCCTCTTCTACCCCATTCTGTTTCCTTACGACGTTAGGTCATGATCAAGAACATTGTTATTAATCAATGTATCATCAATGAAGGCACATATACATGCGTGATGTATTCTTATGTTTGAAAGAAATTAGGCTCTCTCAAGATTATTCTATCTACGATTACCCTTCATGCATGTTATCACCCATTCTAGCACTTGTGCAAAGCCTTCACAAGGGCACTTGAATAGTGTAACATATGGAATTATTTGCCACTGTCACCTAAGCAAGTACTTCCATGGTTTTAGTGAAGGATAGAGATCCAAAACAAGGGGGGATTCCCTAGAAACCTCAAAGGATCCTATAGCAAGCTAAGGCAAGTCCACGGTCCCTTATTTTGGTTACTTCACTAGCTAGGTTGAGGTTCAAGGCAAGGCCAAGGTGAATTATAAAAATAAAATTAAATGTTCATGTGTGAAGGGGTGTTCTAATACAATCAATGATAATGATCAAGTTGAAAGAGTAAAATAAATTCCTTGAAACACTATCTATCAAAAGAAAAGAAAAGGCTATAATAAAACTTGAGTAAAAGATAATATACTTCAACGTATAACAAATTTACAAAAACAATAAGTAAATAGTCCTAAAATTAGTAAGGATGCAATAAAGATGTGCCAAATACTAGATACGGAACCAACAAACCATTAAATAATGTTTTCTTGAAATAAATGGCATGAAGCTATGTTAAATGGATGCAAGATGATAAACCCTAATGACTGAAAATGCAATAAATGCAACAATGAATGATGTTAGATGATGATTCCAAATAAAAAATGCAAGACGTTAGGCTAGGGATGAGGATAAATGAAAATGCAATGTAACAATCCTAAAAATAACACAATACATTGAGAGAGGGAGAGCTAAAACTAGGGATTAAATCACTTGCAACAGGAGAAAGACTAGTGTCATCTTAAGTCCTTGGGCATATGTAGTCAATGCAACTTCAATGGAGGATAAAATACAGAAAACTTAAAGATAAAATTATAGGGTTGTACAATCACAAGCCTAGGTCTAAACCTTTAGGAAGTAAATCTATGGGGATGCAAAATCACAAACCCTCGATGTCGTCCTATGTCTTCTAAGAATTCTAATAAGATATTAAGGTGGAAAATAGGTAAACCCTAGAGTAGTACAATTACAAGCTCTAGAATTCAACCAATAAGGACACATTTAGGGGGATGTACAATCACAAGGACTAAATTTAACCTTATATGCTTCAACAAGCAAATATGAATGAAAACAAGGAAGGAGATGCACAATTACAATCCTTCCTTGGGTTTCAAAACAAACTTCTCGAAGGAGAACAAGACAACATGAAAATTATCAACAATTTGATAGAGCATCTTCTTAAAACATCATGAATAAACCATAAATACTTGGAAATAACAGTTACTAGCCAAGTCGCTATGCATGAAGAAATCCTAGAACAAGAATCATCCACCAAAACAAGAGAAACATCCACAAGATCACTTTCCAAGAGGTGCACATAAGTACTCCATGATGAGAAAAGAGTAAAAGAATACCAGAGAAGTGATTCTCCACAAGTGTGAGTTATGATTTAGAAAGGAGGGAAGCACTAGCCTTTTATATGAGGAAACCCTAGCGCATTACCTCTAAAAATCCCCTATAATAAAAATATCTATGATACAAGGTGGAGAGGTCTAGATCAACCCCCAAAATAGCGTCCAATATGAAAATACAATGCTAAAACACCAAAAAATCAACCTAAAAGATGACATGTGTGAGTGTATATGTCAAAGTGAGGGTGATTTCATCTCCCCCAAGGGTGAAAGAGACTCCAAATTCTACATCTCATCCAAAAATGTGTGAAGCGTCATTAAGGGTCACACCCCCTCACCGAAAGTTCATGTCTAATCATCAATCTATGCCAACTCATCATCACCAATGCCATGTAGGCCCAATAAACATCAAATCATCATCATGCATGACATCATCATCAACAATTGCGATGTCCAAGAGCAGAGTGTCAAGGCCTTGCACGAATAAGGCTCCATCATCCCTCTCAAGGGGCATTTAATAATCTCCAAGTGCAACATCATCCAATAAAACCCTAATGAACTAAGGGGGTGCATTATCTAACCTATGGGATTCATTCCCTCTCAATGGCACATCATTTTGTATATGCTATATTCAAGATCATTTGTGCAATGTCAAAATTCTAGGAGGTGTGGGAATGTGTCCTAGGGTAAACCTAATTATCGAAGGATCCAATGCTCTGCATCAAAGGCCCAATGTCCTATGTACAATGTATAATGTCCTGGGCATTATCATGAAAATGTACTCCAAAATACCATGTCAAGGGTGCATCATGAACAAACAATGTCCACAAAATCAAGTAATAACAACAAATATAGGATACAAGAGCGATTAGAATCATATAAATTAAGTCATCACTTAATACAAGAGAAACATAAGCAATTTACATTAGGTATATTCTTCAAACTTCACACCAGCTCAAGAGTTTATGAAATTTTCCAAGTTTAGGTATGGGAGGACCATCATAAGACCCTATTAGGTGTCCAAGTTTAGGTATGGGAGGACCATCATAAGACCCTATTAGGTGTGCCGGTACCTAAGTAGATATTTATTTCCCAAGAATCCTGTCAAAGTGTAAGTATATTGGATTGTGTGACATGGGGTTTACTTCATGGTCACTATGCAATTGACATGCAAGGACACATGTGGTTTCATCTCCATGAGTGCATTTGTAGAGGGAGCGCTTGGTGCTAGAGATACCCTTTACTCGAAAATGTGTGTATTCCAAACCCCTTTCCTTTTGATATTCTTTAATTTCTTTGCAAGTCCCCTTTTCAGGTTCATGCTTTTCTTATTTTTCTTTCTGGGATTAAGTCCTTTTAATTGATATGCATTTAGTGCAATAGAACTAGGGGCGATTGTCTCATAGTGAGGGGGTAGAGCTCTAGCTGACCTGTCAATTGTCTCATAGTGAGGGGGTAGAGCTCTAGCTGACCTGGCGATTGTCTCATAGTGAGGGGGTAGAGCTCTAGCTGACCTTTGGATTTTGATTTGGTCATTTTTTATTCCATTATTTATTCTTTCTTTTATATCATGATATTTTTTATTCCTTTTTACCAACTGCATCAACCTCAACATTCTATCCCTTCTACTCATAAGAGGATGAAGGAACAAATGTTTTTGGTGTACACGTAATTTTTTTCCCCAAAAGATAGGACAATGGAAGGAATAAAGATGAAAAGTGTTAAGTACGGAAGAGGAGTGATACATTACCCCTATCAAGGCCTCACAATAGTACCCATAGTACCCATATTCCCCAAGAGTGACAATGATATACTAGGACACATACGATGACCACCAAGGTGAAACAAGAAAAAAACATAATTTCCAAGCAATCATGATCCATTATCTGGCTTCAATCTGTGATCCTCACCTAAATTTCTAATGCATTAAATGTAACACTTTATATGAAACAATGACTAGTGCACCTCATGTGTGGTGGAGTATGATCATCAGATGAACCATGCTAATTAAGTGAATAGGATTGAGTTGTGCAATAATGAGGAGGGAGGCATCTATAGGGGATGGTGTATGTGGATAATTATGATCATCATTATAGGGATCACTATTTTCATTGTGGACCATGATACATGATTTCCTCCAGTTACCCCCTAAGTGAGAGGGGGGGTAACATATCGCTCCAACATGGGGACATGTGCTCACTATAGAACGCATGAGAACCTCAAAATATCTGGCACTTCAAGACCTGCAACCTACATCACTCTAAATAAAAATTTCCTGTTACATTCTAACACAAAAAAATTAGTACTAAATGGTATGGGGATGTTATCCACCCAGGTATATGGAAGTGAAAAATAAATTTCTGAAATAAATCTTCTCATTTTCATCAATATGTCATTTTATTTATTATTTATTTTTAATAACATGTATATTCTAAGCTAACATGGATGCATGAAATAATCAATCAATAAGGAAAATATGCAATCAAATGCATGCACATGACATGAACTAATACTATCCTACTCTACTCTACAAGACTGTTGTTGATTGCAGCTTCATGAGACATCCTCCATATCGTTCTCCTCTGGAATGAGTTGTGAAATCTATGAGTGAGAGCCCAAGTGTTGGGTGTGCTCATGTGATGGGTGTGTGTTAGAATCTGGACTGAGTTGTGATGATGTGTGGTCTCTTGCTTTGTACTCCTCTAGACTGAGTTGAGTCAGCTTGAGATAGTCTCTTTGTTAAGAACCAAACATCAATATAGCATAGAAAAACCTCAAGAAAA
>CBVK0100069969.1:0-14611 GCA_900067695.1 Picea abies
AAAATAGTAAATTGCCAAAATTGCTAGAAAATTGTTTTGAGCCAGTCAAACAAGGTGGGTGGCCACTGATATCCACCTAGATCACATAGTACCATTCCCACTCATACTTTCCACTTTCCACACTTTCCCCCCCTCGCTTCCTCATATTTTGGGTTCTCGAGTGCATTGACCCAAAGAAGAGTTTGTACCTCATTTCATGGGAAGAAGGGGCCAAAGGCACAAAGGTTTTGTAGTTGAAATCATACATAAATGCTTTCCCTAAAGTCCTAAGATCCATGAAATGCTTCTCTGAATGAATAAATGACTTTTAAATAAAAATGAATAAGGAAAAAGTTTCCTGCTTGATGGGGTAGTGCATTGCAGTGTTCGTTTATTTTTAGTGCACATAACACCCAATGTATTCTAACTTCAAGTGGCATTGCAGTGCTCTTTTATTTTAGACTTAATGAAAAGGAATGACATCACCCTTTTTAGGGTTTTACTTTATGCATTTTTCATTTTTTGCAAATGGTAAGGGAAAATGAAGGGGGTCAACCCTCTTTTAATTTGTTGTTGACAATTTTAAGTGGACAAACTAGTTCTGATGACGTCATATAAATAGAGTACCATCTCATTTTCATTTCTCATCATAATTCCTCACCATTTGTGAGAACAAGTATGAAACTTTCTCCCTACTTGGATATGTTTCTCTTCTACACTAATGTGACTTGCTTGGAGGATCATTTTTTGGATGGTTTTGATGATTTTTTTGGATGGAATTTCTACAGTTAGGGTTTTATCTCATGCTATCTTGGTGAAGTAAGTGAAATTTATGCAATTTTTTCTATTTTCTATCAATATTCATGGTAATTTATCTTTTTCATGCTACATGTCTTGCTTGGTGGAACCCTAAGAGAGGATAATAAGTGCTTTCTCCTCTCACAAGGTTATTCCTGTTCAAAATTGGTAAAATCGCCTTGCTAGGGTTAACATCCTAAAGCCCTAAAGTTATAACACTTTCAGATTTTATCCCTAGACACTTGATTTCTTGACCTAGTTGAAGTATTAAGAAGGGAGAAAAGGTTTCTAGAGCCCCAAAGTGCTTTCACTCTAGAAATCCTTCTCCTCAAATATTAAACCCTAAGGCTCTAATGTTCTTTCATCTTAGAGTTTAATCCCTACCTCTTAGTATTTGCGAGATTATCTTCAAGCATTGTTGTATTTCTGTTGTAAATACTCCATAGCCCTCAAAGGCACTGATTTTATAGCTCTCTTGTGATGAAATTGATGAAAAAACATTGTCTTTCAATTCTCTCAAGCTTTCCACTAATTTTGTTAACACTAACGCTCACTAACTCACTAGTAAACTTGTTGTTGTTTCAAAAATTTTCTACATCCATCTAAATACAATCTAATTTTCTACATACACTCTTGTAAATGTGGTTTAACTTGATTAGAATTCCTCTTAAGCAATTGGATAATGTTCTGTGTGATGCATGCTTAATTTTCTTCATCAATTGTTGAGATTCTAAGATATTTTATTATTGTTGTTATGAACTCATATTGATTTTATAAGACTGTTGTACTGCTGCAAATTAATAACATCCATTGCACATTTTAATTGTCTAGTGTCTTATGCGGTATTAATTTCATGTTTGAACTTGGAAATCATCACACATATGCTATAAATTTTTCTTGTTATGGGAAGGTACTCAAACATCCTTATACCTCTTAGTTTTCCTTGACCTATACTAATCTATAGGTGATCAAGAGAGGGGGTAGTAGGCTTGGATACTTTACTTGCTACTTTGATCCATTGAGGTCACCAGAGAAGACTCCCCTGTGGTGGACCTCCTCCATCACTAAAATGAGTGGATTTCTTACTAAGGTGATAGAGGTAGGATTTTCCATAGTTACACAAATTTGGGGGACTTGTGTTTGGATTTTTATAAGCACAAATATTGCAATAATATTTTGGTGTCATCGTAAGGGAGGATTGAGTTATTCTCCTCAATGACATATCCTTTGGTAAACTTTCTCCTGAAGTCCTTATCTCTCGAGTTTAATTGGTGAATCCCCTAAGGGTGATTCCTTCATCTTCCTTTGATGATCTAAGGTTGATCATCTGGTGACTCCACAAATTTCAAGGAGGTACACTAACCCTCCTAAGGCATACAAGAGAAGGGTTCCCCGAAACTCACCCATAGTGAAATCATTGTTTGGTGGAAACCTTCCTTTGCCTACACTGTCTCAAAAGAAATGGGCATCCAATATCTTCAAACCCTTGGGTATGTTTTCTATCCTGGGTTACCCTCGACATATGCCTCCAAAGTGTGAGAAATGGTTTCCCAAGTTTCCTGGTAATGTTGTGACCACTGCTGAGGAACATATGAGTAATTTTTGGGGCTTCTTTCAACTTAATCCTATAAGTGATGATGTCGAATACTTAGTAATGAAAATTTTCTCATCCACTCTTACCAATATTGCTAGGAGATGCTATGAAATTATCCTTGATAAGATTATCAATACTATGGATCAACTCGAGGAAATATTTCTTAAGAGGTGGAGTACTAAAGAGGATCCAAGCATGTTGTTGACTTGACTTATCAAAATCATGAAATCAGAAAATGAATCTGTTAGAGAATTTAATGCCAAGTTTGAAAAGTTGCTTCAACAAATCCCTATAATCCATCACCCCGGGGGAGATTATTTTCTCTTCCTCTACATCAAATCTTTCTGGGGACATTTTGGATACTTTCTCAAAGACAAGGGTCCAAATAAAATTCATGAACCTAAAGAAATGGCTATGAAAATTGAGGCTAATATTTCATCATGCAGGGTATATCCTTTCTATGCCCCGAGAGCCAAGGTCGATACCAAACCAAAGATAGTACAAAATTTCAATCCCATTCAAGATACTAGCATTCCACAGGCATGAATTGAATAGGCTATAAATGACCTCGCCAAATCAAACCTTGATGATGAACATAATTACTAATTTGGAGAGGGTGCAAAAACAAGTCCCCGAGCCTACTTTTAGGGGAAAACCTCAAAATCCTATCCAAGGATGGAGAGTTAGGCCTTCAAAAGAACAAAGGGTTCTAAATACTCTAAAGCCTTCAAATCATATAAGTCAATAGGGGACTCCTTCATGCTTGACTTGAGAAGACTCACATTGGGAGCATGAATGCCTAAGGAATAATAGGGAACCCAAGAAAATGAATCCCTTTGATGTTGTAAACCATATCTTTATGGTATCTCCTCAAGTGTGCCTCAATATCACACTTGAACAACTTTAGGAAAGAAAAATGGAAGCAACTAATAGGGATAGGATGGAAGTTATAAAAATCCTAGATGAGGAGTGAAGAGAGAGACTTAGAAGAAGGAATTGCAAGTGTGCACAAGATGAAGAAATTCACCACACGCTCCTCCCAGTGACCCTAAGTTTCCTCAATAAGTACTTCGTCCTCCACCAACAATCATACCTCCTCCTAGTCCCACTTTTCCAAATAAAAATGACTTATAATTAAATATTGACATAGACAGTGTCTTGGAAAATATCAACGTACTTGTACCTCTGTGAGAGATCATTAAGATTCCCTCGATGAAAATAAAGGTTGAGAAGTTATTAAAGGTACAAGATGAACCTGTGGACCCTCCTATAATGTTGCAAGCTAATCATTTTAGACTAAAATATGATGAGAACTCACAATTATTTATGTCATTGCAAGTGAACAATAATCTCTTGAATAATTGTATTCTTGACTCAGGTGTGGGTGGAAATATCATGTCCTTAAAGGTGACGAGATAGTTGGGTTTAGAGACCATAAGACCTTACATGAATGTATCGGGGATTGAATTGAGGGCCATTTAAAATCATGATATAGTAGAGAATGTGAAGGTCCACCTCACTCAATATCCCAAGATAATTATCTTGATGGAAACTATGGTTGTATATGTTCCCGATGTGTGGGGAATGCTCTTGTCTAGGAATTTTGTTGCAACATTAGGTGACACATTACATATGGATTTAAATGGTATCGATATAATTATTAACGATGGTACTTATTCCCACCTTCCCAACATGACCATGGAGAAGAATCATGTTGAAGATATTGACCTTGACTCCGAAACAAAGGAAACCCCTGAAGTAGTCAAGTAATCCCTTCCATATTTTTTCCCATATGACTTACCCTTCACCAAAGAAGAATATTTTGATGCTATAGACTATCCTAAGAAGGAAGATTACCAACAACAAATAGACAAGTGTAAATATAAGGAAATTGGATTTGTCAAAATATTGAAGAAATATGATAAGGTCTTATTGATTAGAATGAGCAGAGATAATGTTCTTACGCTAGAACCCAGCCCCTCCCTCAAGAAAATGTACTAGGGTAATACAAGAAAGAGTTGACATTAAAAGAGGAGATTAAAAACAAGGATATTTGGTGTTAGAGTGGGATACAAGGAAGGGATAGCTCAACACATGAAAGGAGTTTGAGAATTTATGGATGGGTCCCTATAATATTGTGAAGAAGTCTATGGATGATTCCTACTACCTATCTACATTGCAGGGGAGAAGGATTCCACTACTAGTTTGTGGGTCCCTTCTCAATCCCCATCATGGGGAAGAGACTTGAATTCTTTAGGTGACATATATTAAGGTAGGTAGTTTAGGGTAGGCATTTTCATCTGGCATTGCATTATATATATGTTGCATATTTCATATCATACTAGTATATCTGCATTTTGTTTTGATTTGCATGAATATTTCTGATTTACATATTGTTTTTCTTGCATCCTTGCATGTTACTATGTTACATTTGTATGATTTTCATACACATATTGATATGTTGGAATAAAAATATTAGAACAAATTTATTTTCAAGTTTTCCTCTAGATTTTGGTATTTATCATTTTTTCCATATGAATAAGGGGTGAGTTACACCACCCCTCCTATATTAACAATTTTCTTGAGTATGTGTAGGCATAGGTCATACCAATAGATGTTGAGTTTCTCATGCACTCTACAGTGAGCACATGTCCCCATGTAGGAGCCAAATGTTACCCCCCCTATCCTAAGGGTAACTAAGGAAATTATGTCTCGAGGCCCGCAAGTTGTATACATGGAGTGTTGAGATTCATATGGATAACACAACCCACATAGATTCTCTTCTTCACCACAATTCACCATCATCATCATTGACAACAAAGCAATGTCCATTACACCGTCCTGACTCCCATAAGACAAAATGTCTTTCTTCATGAGGTAACAATTATAGTTTCATGGTAAGTGACACTTTAATATTTGAATCATTTAAGAGAAAAGAGAAAAAATACCATAAAGGTGTTGGTATAGAATTAGGCGAGGATTCAAATTCTAAGGGAAAGAAAATAGAACCAAATACCAAGACTAATATTGAGACCAAAATGGGATCATGTAGACTTAGTATAACTCAAGTACCTTTCCTTATAGAGGATAATGTGGACATCAAAACATATGTAGGAGAAGTTAATGCCATCAAATTGAACCAATGGTTACAACAAATGGAGGTGTACTTTAGTGAATTCGCTGGAAAGTAGAGAATTGCATTTTCCTAATTAAAGATTCAAGGACATTTCAAAAAAGAAGCTTGAATCAAACCACCTATAATTGATTGGGAAGTGTTCAAAAACATTATTAGAGCCTATCTCTACTAAATTTGTTACGAGAAGGGTAAACATATTAGATGGAATTATTTTAGGCAGAAGTTGAAATAACACATGCAAGAGTTCATCACCAAGTTCAAGAAGAGATCCATTCAATTGGGAGTATCTCTAAAAACCCCAGATATGTTAATGCAATACCTGGGGGCCTTGTACTATCTAATTCAGAGGAAATTTATTCTCTTCAATCCCAAATTCATTGATGAAGAAAGTGTCCAAGAGTAGTACCTTGAAGGGGACAACCAAAAATAATAGTTCAAAGTGCAGAAGAAAATAAAGCAAAAAGAGTAGCAGAAGAAAAAGAATAAGTGAGATACCGAGAATACTGTAATAGTCACACAAGAAATAGGATCTCCTACCAAGTGTTTCAATACTTGTGATAAAAAAAAATGAAACACCAAGAAAGAGTGATGAAATTACAACTTGAAAAACACCCCAAGCAATTCTAGAAGGAGGTCCAAAGAAGAAGTATTTATTGGCTATAGAGGTAGAAAAAAGGGTGGATAATATTGTAGATGTTGATGGGAAAGTTAGTTACACTTCCATCCAAAAGGAGGTAGCATTGGTTAGATACATACCCAAGAAGGAGAAGGAGATGATTAAATTGTTTCACATCAATATCTAAACATGACAAACTACAATGGATTGATTGTTTGATCTCGATTCATAGTATAATTTGATTTCTACACAATTGGTTGAGAATATTGGCCTAGAGACTCTTGATCAGCTATAGTGACATTCCTTGGCTTGGGTGAGACATGATGTGAAATTGAGGGTAGTCAAACAATGCAGGTTCAAATTTTTCATTAATGGAAACTCCATAGATGAAGTAGGGGTAGATGTAGTCCCATTGGACATGTGTCCAGTCATATTGGGAATACAATTATCAGGAAATGAGATACACTTCCACACTAAACCTAGCAGAAGAGAAGAAGAATTTAATAAAGAACGTAAATGACAAAGCAATCACACATTAAAAATAGATTTTACCCTGGAAACCCAAACTGGGAAAACCAACATTCCTTAAGGATTCTTCTCTCTTGTTGTCTTATTCAGTCTGAATAAAAGGTTATATGTCTAACCTTGGTCCACACCTAAGACACAATTGAAATCATACCCTCTTTCCTATACAATAATAACCCTGTATCCAATCCAACCTACATTTGCATGACCAACGACCTACATCTAAATATTTATCTAAAGACTTGATTATAATTCATTAGCCTTTATGGACTTACAACATGCCTCTTTATAATCTTTAAAACAGGAAAAACCCTAAATACTTGGTGCCCAAAAATGGTTACAGATCCATGCAAATCATTGGTTACAAATCCTGCAAATCTAGGGATTCTGTTACAGTCGACTCCAAGTTGGATTACCAATTGACCTTCATTCGGTCTTCAGTCAGTTTCCATACACCTTCTTGTCGACCTCTTTTTGGTTGACCTCTTCAATTTTTTGTCGATGCTTTTACCATGTTGAACCGCCTTGACCTTCGAATTTGAATTTAACCGGTCAACTAACCTCAACCTTCAAATTGTTGTCGATCTACCTCGACCCTCGACTTGCTACCAATCCACCTCGACTTCGACTGTCATTCGATCCACCTCGACTAGAATTTCACTGTAAAGAATATAACAACTCAAAATTCTCCTTCTTGTTGTCTTCTTTGTTGAAACTAGGATATTCCTAAACGTTCATTCACAGACCCAGGGAAGCAATTCCCATTGCCTCTCTGCACCAAGATAACTTCACAGTGCACTCACAAACTTGGTCAACGAGTCTGCTATGTTTTCCAATGTGTCTACTTTCTCCAGTATCACCTTGTTACTTTCCACTATATATATTACGAAATGGTATTGTACATCAATGTTCTTAGTCTTCAAGTGATAAGCAGGGTTCTTTACCAGAAATATTGCACTTTAACTGTCACAATTTACCTTCATAGCTCTCTTCTCAAAACTGATTCCTAAACATAGACTTTGCAGCCATACTACTTCTTTTCTTCCATCAGTGGCAACCATGTATTCAAATTTTGTTGTTGACAAGGCTACAACCACTTATCTCTTACTCATACAATTTATTTCTCCATTGAACATCTTGAAGAAATATATGTTGGTTGACCTCCATCGATCCATATCTCTAGCCCAATTGGCATAGACAAAGCCATGTATATTTAATTTACGATTGTCACCTCGAGATCTTCCTTGGTAGCATATATCATAGTCCTTTGTGCCACACAAATACTTGAATACTCTCTTAAAAGTTGTCCAATGCTCCTTTCCAGGTGTCGACATGTACCTTCTCAACACTCCTCCTTTCTAGGTGTCTACATGTACCTTCTCAACACTCCCACTGCATGGGAAATGTCTGGTTGAGTGTAGACCATCACATACATTAGAATACCAACAACAATTGCATATGGAACACATGCAATGTCCTCTATTTCTTCCTATGACTTTGGAAACTGTTCAATAATTATCCTTTCTCCCACACGAATTGGCGCCTTCACCAATTTGCAATCCTGCATGTTGAAACATTTTAGAACTATTTCAATAAACTTCATCTTATTCAACTAGATATTTTCAGTGGCTCGATCTTTGTTAATCTCCATTCCTAGAATGAAGTTAGATGCACCAAGATCTTTCATGTTGAACTTGAAGGATAGATGCCTATTCACCTCCTTTATCACATCCATGTTGTTTCCAATCAACAACATGTCATCAACATATAAAGCTAAATATATGAAACTGCCTCCTTTTTCCTTGGAATATATGCAGTGATCAACTTTATTTCTCAAAAATCCCAAAATAAGGATGTATGTGTCAGACTTATGGTACCACATCCTTGGTGATTTATTTAGACCATAAAAGGATATTTTCAGTTTGCACACCAACTCTTTATTTCCATTTACTACAAATCCTTTAGGTTGTTTCATGTATATTTCTTTTTCCAGGTCCCCATGTAGGAACGTTTCCTTCACATCCATATGTTCTATTTCCAGATCAAATGTTGCAGTCAGATACATTAGTACTCTAATGTAAGTTCATTTTTCAATAGGAAAAAACATCTCACCGAAGTTGACTCCCTCAACTTGGGAATATCCTTTCGCTACCAGTCGAGGTTTGAACTTCTTGACTTTTCCTGCAACATTCATCTTCTTCTTGAATACCCATTTTCTACCGACATTCTTTCTTCCACTAGAAAACTTGATTAAATCCCATGTCTCATTATTGTGCAAGGATTCCATATCTTTGACCATGGTGTCCTTCCAGAGTTTACCCTCTACCTAGTCGACTGCCTCACCGACCGACTCGGGCTCGTCATCAATGGAATTTAACAAAAATGCAGAACTAAAGTCGGGTGAAATATACCTTTTGGCTTGTTTTATTACTCTTTTTGAACTCCTTACTACTAGAGTCTATTGTTCCAATTCTTCCTTTGATTCAATCGACTCATCTGAATCATATTCTTCGTTCCTCAATTCAAACCACATTGTCTTAGGATTATTATCAATATGAACAATTCCTTCAGGCTCAGACTTACCTCCAACCTCTCTGAAGAGAAGATCTCAACTGTTCTTTTTTTTCCTTGATGCAGGATCCCATAGATTATATCCTTTCATTCCTTTACCTCATTTCCAACATCTTCTTCTTGACTAAACTGAGGACTTAGATCTACCCTTTGACTTATACTTTCTACCGAAGTATTTTCCTTTATCTCTTTCAATCGGTCGACCTCTCACCACTAAAGCATCTTTGGTCGATCCTTCCATGTTATTTCTTCTCATTTCTTCTGACAGTGGAGAAGAAACCACATCTTCTACTGCTAGTTTGGTTGTATTACTCCTTATATCCATGGCTAATCTATCCCAGGAGTATGGAAAAGAACATAATAGGATTATACACTGATCCTCCTTAGTGATTTTAATATCCACACATGATAACTAGCTTAAAATGGTATTAAACAAATTTAAATTCTCAATCACCGAACTGCCATCACTCATTCTTAAAAAATACAATTTTGTTTTGAGAAGCAACTTATTTACTAGAGATTTTGACTAGTATAAGCTTCCCATCTTGTCCCACAATTTCTTGTCTGAATCTTTGCCTGAGACATTCAACAATACCTAATCCGCAAGACATATCCAAATCACACTTCTTTCTCTTCTTTCGAGTTTCTCTCATTCTTTCGTCGACATGCTTGTCATCTGGGTACTTGGAAAGACTTGTGTCCATTCTTCTCGATCTACAAGAAGATATTCCATTTTAAGCTTCCAAAGCTCAAAATTATAGCCATTGAATTTTTCTATCTCTATTCATGAATTGCTCTCCATTCTTTGCCATGATCTTTAACACAATTTATGACTTACAACTCTTACTATACCTAGGGGTTTAGCTCTCAAATTCAATATTGGTAAATCAAGATTTGATACACACGTCAAAGCTTAACACAACTCTAATACCACTTTTCAGAGCTGAACTTCGCTCTGATACCAGTTGTCAGAAAATGAGGTACACTTCTATACTAACCCTAGTAGAAGAGAAGAATAATTTAATCAAGAACATAAATGACAAATAAATCTCACAGTACACAGAGATTTTACCCTGGAAACCCAAAATGGGAAAACTAGCATTCCTTGAGCGTTATGATCTCTTGTTTTCTTATTCAATATGAATAAAAGGTTATATGTCTAACCTTGGTCCACACCTAAGAAAAAATTGACATCATACTCTCTTTCCTATGCAAGAAAAACCCAGTAGCCAATCTGACTTACATCTACATGACCAACAACCTACATATAAACATTTCTCTAAAGACTTGATTATCATTAATTATCCTTTACAACCCTAAAACGCACCTCTTATAGGATTTACAACAGGAAAAACCATAAAGACTTGGCGCCAAAAATGGTTACAGATCCATGCATATCATTGGCTACAAATCCTACAAATCTTGAGATTCTGTTACAGTTGACTCCAAGTCGACCTTCATTCAGTATTCAGTTGGTTGCCATATGCCCACCTATCGACCTCTTGTCGATTGGCCTCTTTGACTTATGTTTGATTCCTTTACCATGTCAAATCACCTCGACCTTCGATTTCTACTTTACCTGGTTGACTAACCTCAACCTTTGACTTGTTCTCGATCTACCTCGACCCTCGACCTACTTTCGATCCATCTTGACTTCGACCTTCAGTCAATGCACCTAGACTAGAATTTCACTGCAAATGATATAAAAACCCAACAACAATACCTCTATGTAGGAGATGCCATGTTCAGGAGGAGGGAAAACCAATATCAACTTATAAAAGACAAGAAGGGTTTCACTATAAATGCATACAAGTGCAACACTAAATTCTCTTTAATTAACCCTCACCAAGAAAGGAGATTAATTGGTGATACCAATAAATTTTCCTTTCTATTCTTAATGGAAGGAAAGTAGAAAGGAGTGGAAAATGAAGTGGAAATGAAAGAATCCTTGGAGGGAAGTGACAATAAGAAGTTCCATCAACTCCAATATCTCAACAAATCCTATAAAGAGGTGTTCCAATAACCTCAAGGGCTTTCACCCAATAGAGAGTTAGAGCATGAGATTCATTTTTTTATCAAAGTATCCATTGCCAAATATTAAGTTATATAGATAATCCATCCTAAAAGTAGATGAAGTGAAGAAATAGTTTCATCAATTGTTATAAAAAGGATTCATAAGACTTATCATGTTTTAGTTTGGTTCACCAATCATAATGGTGCCAAATAAAGATAAAATCTATAGAATGTGCATTGACCACCATGCCTTGAACAAAGTCACCATCAAGAACAAATATTTTATACCATATATTGATGACTTCTTGGACCAACTACAAAAATCCAAGTTCTTCTCCAAGATGGACCTCAATTTACATTACCATCAAGTAAGAATCAAAGTGGAATATGTATGGAAGATGGAATTCAATACAAGGAAAGGTTAGTATGAATGATTAGTTATTATTTTTTGTTTATGTAATGCACCTACAACTTTCATACCATTGATGACTAATGTGTTGCATCCATTTATTAACTCTTTTGTAACAATATACTTATATGACATAGTAAAATTCAGAAATAGTTGGCAAGAGCACATCTCACATGTGACGCAGGTACTAGAGACATTGACAAGGAATAAGATAATCACAAATTTGAATAAATGTGAATTTGGAAAAAAGTCCTTTACTTATATTGTACATATTATTGGTGGATGAGAGATAAAATTGGATCCTGAAAACATTGCAACCATCAACCAATGGCCTATTCCAACTAGATTTACATAGGTAAGGAGCTTCATGCAAGAAACTAAATACTCAAGGAATTTCATTGAAAAAAATTCAACAACAGTTGATCCATTGCACACCATGGACACCAAAGGGAAGGGTTTTCATTGGGGAAATACACAACAACCAGGCCCTTTGAAGAAAAAAAAAAAGAAAATTACTAATGTGGTAGTCCTAGCTATGCCTAATTTGTAACTTCCATTTGAACTAGAAATAGATTCGAGTAGGTATACTTTAGGGGAAATGCTTATGCAAGTATGTATGCTTTAGGGGAAATAATTATGCAAGGAAGAACATTGGTTTGTTATCATTTTGAATCATTTCACTAAGCAGTGTTGGACTACCCCACATATGAAAAACAACTCATGTCTATTTTGAAAAAGGTGAAGAGGTGGAATGATCCATAAACAATAGGCCTATGGTTTATCCATTTCAACAACATGGATACTTACAGAATAAAATCAAATGAGGTATTTTCAATTACAAATAGGCTAAGATCATTCCTATTCAACTGTTGTTTCTTAATTGGTTATATTCTTAGTTCAAAAATCCAACAAAAAAATACGGGCCAATTGAATGCCAAACAATGTAAAGACATTCTACTCTATTTCATATTTGGTTCAGGGAATGCATATAGGATCTTGGATAGTGAAGGCTAACCCTAAATTCACCTAATAGAAATAAAAATACATTTATCAAAAGAGAGGGGAATGACTCAAGCGAAAACTAAAATTCCCATTAATGTCAGAAATGCCCAACAATCCACTAGACTCTATTAAACCAATTTGGAAACCTCCTACAGAAGTGACATGACTAAGATATGATAGCCATTGATATTCAATCTCTAAGTATAATGGACATCGGAGAATAAAAAATTGTTTGCATTCATTAAATACTAATGGAAAATGGTTTCTAAGTGAATTAGAAGAATTACAACATAGAAATCTTCATCATAACCATGTGTGCAACCAACAATAACAATACACCAAAAATGACAACAATAATATAACCTTGAGCACTCTACATAACATTAAAACAAAATATACATTGAGATGTTCATGGAAACCTGAATGGGAGGAAAACAAGGGTGATTGGGAATTTTATTAAGAAGGAAATTAATTACAAAAGGGTGAATTATACACAAATTTAGTGTATTGTTACTCACTAGTAGGAAATTTGCAAATGGCCGTGTAATACCCCAATTTTGAGTCCCTGTATTAATAATGCATTTTTTTTATTTGAAGAAATACCAAAGTGTCTGAACAATTAAAAGAGGCTGAAGTGCCTAGGAAATGTAATAGTTTGAACATTGCAAATAATAAAATACATTGTTGGATGCAAGATGGACAAGGATAAGAGTTATAGGGGGCTATGATTCCAGGAGAGAGGGGGATAAAGGGGCTAAGTATTTTTATTATATTTTACCCATTTTGGTTTTAATTGAAAAAAGTGGTTACATGAGCTTCTTGGAGAAAGTACATGTGGTTCTTGATTTCCAAGTAAATATATAAACACCTCTTGTGGGTTGTTTGGGGGTTCTTCTCCATTCAGTATTTCACTCTTTCATTTGGTTCTTCATTCATTCATTCTTGTTCTTGGTTGGGACATGAAAACAAATTGCTGAGGAAATAAGACATTGTTTTTTTGGCTATAGTAATTACTGGTGTATTATAGCCATGAATTGGTGCCTACATGCCTAAGATGCATTGGCATGTGCTAAAAATTTCTCACAGCTGTGAATCCTGAGAGTTCCAAAATGGAGATTCTTGACCAGATGCACTAGATCCCTACAAATAAGTGGACATCGTGAGGGAATTCATGGCAGTGAAGGGGGTTCATTGTCTTTGGATGGTGCAGGATGGAGTCTTATCTATTGTAGACTTCGGTCTGAGTGAATTTGGGGGAAAACAAAAAAATTATGAGAGAAATCCAGAAATTCTTGAGTAAATTTGAGTTTTTAATAACCTGAAATTTTCTGAGAAGTTTGATGGATTCAATCTATAGAGTTGCAAATTTAAAATTTGACCTGGAAGGTCAAAATTCATATTTTAATGGTTGTCATAGCCCTATGTAGAGTTTGATGAATCGACGATCGAGATCATGTTAGATCTTGATATCAACGACCTATATTCATTTTGGTAAATTTAAAAAATTACAAAGTTTTCATAGTTTTGCAAAGGGGGAAGATGAATGGTTGGGATCTGTTTTAGGCATTTGCAAAAAGGAGAGAATCGATGGCCATGATTGATCTTCACATAATGGTGAAGTTAAAGAAACAACGGTTGAGATTATTTTTCTGGGGCTTAGAAAATGGATCAGATCGACGGTTGAGACTCATCGACAAGGTTGCGTGAAGTTTGTTAGACCAATGTCCGAGATCATTTTGAATGAAAGATCGATGGACCAGATTCATCCGATTTTTGATAAAAAAAATTCTAAGAGTTGGAGTTGGCCAAGAGATTCTTTTGACAACCGATGGTCAGGTAGGTCGATTTAGCAAGTGTTTCTTTCAGCCAAAGGGAATCAATGATGACCATTGGTTTAACATCGATTGATTTAGTGAATTGTTTGGATCGAACAATGGAAATCACCAATGAAAAAATGGTTCAATGGAC
>CBVK0100069970.1:0-14610 GCA_900067695.1 Picea abies
GAGCAAGAGTCCTCTCCGATACAGGCCTAGGCCAGTGGTGATGGAAACTGCTACTGCTGACAGGACAAATCTGGCGAAGAAGAAGAAAGATGGGCCCTCCACGGCCATGCTCAAGTCAATCCCGCTCTCGGTACTCCATGTCTAGGACCATGTGGGCCTCGAGACACGATCTCCTAGTTATCCCTAGATATCGGGGATAACAGAGATGTAATCTCAAATGTTAATCACTTTGGAGATTAGGATTGTGGATTTGGTCAAGAACTCAAGATTATAAAAGCAAGGCTAAGTGAATGAGAAAGACGCACAAGAAGAACTCAGTGAGAGTGTTGAGTCACGAAGGACTATGATTCAAGGAGATCTCAACAAAGGTGAAGAAGGACATTGATCTAGAGATCAAGTCCAAAGGAGGAGAGTGCAAAGGTGCAACAAGAGGAGTGTTGCCGTCCTTATATACACTTGCAAATGTGAGTTAGTTCGGCTCACTCAGTGTGTCCTTGGAGGCACAATGCCTAGGTTCACAGCCCACGCTGTCACTTTGACCGAAACCTCTTCCGTCTAGGCTCACTCCTAGGGAAGCCAAAGGGGGTAGACCTTAGTTACTAAGTGTATTAGAGTTAGGTTCTAGGAGTTAATTTTAATTTGTTAAGGTTAGAGGGGATTCTAATCCTAAGATGCTAAGGCAACCATGCAAGATGCAAGGGTTAGCATGAGAAACAAGCCTTTTCCCTAGGTCAACTAAGACTAGTGCTTAGAAATTGGGCAAGGGGTCAACTAGGTTAAGGGGTGTTTCTTTACAAAAGATTACAAGTTACAATTTTACAAGAAAGAATAACTCAATAAAAGAATATCATGTACATTTACTTACAAGATTTACAATTTAAAGAATGATAGATTACAACAACAATCTAACCACGTATTTGTTGAATGTGTGTAGGATATAGAAAATCAAAGCATCAAATTACATCACCATTTACACAAGATTATCATCAATACATTACTTCATCAACAGGATTACAAAGGAGAGTTAATTATTATGAAGAGATTGAGGACAATCTACACTCTTTATTATTAAGCCCACCAAGTATTCTATTAGATTTGGCCAAGGGTTTAATAATTAGGCTTTTCTTAAAGATTTACAAATTTTATTAGCTTTCACCAAAGCCTCCTCCTCTTGTTGCCAAATAACTGTCGGGTGCTCAAGATAATAAGGCAACGAGGCACACCCTAGCTTCCATGGTCATCCATGATAGTAAGAGTACTTCCCGGAGAGGACACCCACCTGGAGTGCCATGGGATAGCCCCCTGCCACTACCCTCTGTTGTTTTCCTCAAACCCGTTTTAGATGGTGGAGATGGTGGTCTAAGGTACCCTAAAATAGTCTATTAAGTATATATAACAGTTAGGTAGACCTTTAGGTGATTAAAAGAGTGTTTTGAAAGTTTTAAGGTACTTTTAAAGTGCAAAATAATGAGATGGCCGAAACTGAACTTGCTCAAAAAATGTGTTGCTTAAGCTTTAACAATGAAGTACATCAACACATAAGAAACAAATAAAGATAAATGGCTGAAAGAAATAGAGGTTATATCACATGCACATCAATATTAGTTTGATTAGAGACAATATATCCAATGGCAAGAACAACTTGCCTTAAGAGATGAAGAAAAGAAAATTTAAGTGTTTGCCAAGTTAACCATTCAACACAATTTAAGCCCAAGACGTGGCTACCAATAGATATTAAGCAATGAAGCAGATAACTACTTATATGTTAAGCACCTTGAGATGTATTAAGCATGAAAGCAAAATGTGTGCTTAAGAGATAGATTAAAAGCTTGAAAAGAGATGAGCTAAGCAAGATCCAAATGTGAGAACGTAAGTTATTGCCCAATGGGCTTAAGGTGAGAGATTAGATCTAAAACACAAGCATTAAAGACATTAAACAATTTAGATCAATCACATCACATGAAAGATAAAACATTAACGCTTATCCTTACCTCTTTGGGGGGTTCCTTTCCCAACTAGGTAGGTTATTATTTATCTTGTCTTAGTTAGTTTGAGTGTTCTTGGATCTTATTATTAGGGCAAACTTAGCAAGATATGAGCAAGAAAGAAAGTAAACTAAACAACAAACTAAACTACAAGCTAATCTATAAACAACCAAGCAAATACCCACGTCGAGGTTGAGAAGGTGCCCTCACCTTCTAAACCTTGCGGCCAAGCTAGAAGAAAACTCAAAAGAATAAAGGGAAAAAGCTAGATCTACCCACGTCTTGCCTACCCACAAGCTTGAAGAAGAGGGGAGGCCGTATCACTTCCCCTCTTACACCTCAAGCTTGAACAATCAAACAAATAAGAAGAAGAAGACACTTCTAAGCTAGAAAAAGACAAGAGAGGGTTAGAGATAGCTACCAAACTCCCCCAAGGGGTCTTGCAGTGTTGTGTGTGTTTCTTTGGGCAGCCAAAAGCCTCCTATTAGATCTGATATACCTGTTAAAACAACAAACTTTGCTTGCTAGGATGGCTACACACAACCAAACAATGTTAAGGAAACCCTTGCCCTTTTGGGACAAGAACTTTCCACAAGACAAGATATAGATTTAAAATTATTTTTGACCTATCTAAACCAATATATGCTAGCTGAAAATGAGATGGATGTACAACAAATATAAGAGCAAGGTAATAGATCTAGATAGTTGGAGTGTGAGAAGCTTCAAGTGACCCTTCCCTTCTAGAAGGAGTTCCCAATGAAACTTTGAAGGTGAACCTGCAATACTCTTCCAAACTCAAGCATACACAAGACAATACGTTGATGCAATGATAATAAACAACACTTCAATTTAAATCATACATCAAGATCTATAGACTAATAGGCATACACACTACTAAGCCTACCTAGATAACACTTTATCTAAGATCTAGTGTTGCAAGAAATAAGAAACAACATTGAACAATATTATCTCGATTGCATAAGAATGACAAGCACACGCATTACCCTTCTTGTTGTCCTCGAAAGCTTCCAAATATTATTACCAAAGAAGTATGATCTTGGAGAGGAATACTCCAAAACCCTAGAGCTAGAATGACAATGAGAATGAATGAAATAATAAGAGAGAGAGAGAGGAAAATCAAGTAGCATAACAATAGCTCAAGATATGGTGAGTTGGGAGAGAGAAAACAGATCCATTTATACTTGGAGAGGCAAACCTACCCCTCTTGGATCTAAGCCAAGTGTCCACCACCAAGCAATAGAGTAGATCTCTAGGCTAGGGTGCACTTCCTAGGGTTTGCACAATAGATCTAGGGTGTAGAAAAATAGAAAAATTATTTAGATAGATCTAAGGGCATGTAGGAAGTGTGGGATTTGTGCCATGGGAGGTGAAAAGGCTCAAATAATTTTTAAATCATTATTTGTTGAGTTTCAAGGTGAGGGAGGGTGCACCACTCTTGGAGGGTGCACCACTCTTGGAGGGCGCACCTCTTGGGATGAGGAAAAGGAGATGAGAGGTGAGGAAAGGGTGTGAGGTGTTTGGATCACACAAAAGCTCAAGCAGAAGCATGGGATCCGTGCTAAGGTGAGGTGAAGAGCCTCTCACAATAAAAAAAAACGTAACTTTCATTGGAGAGACAAAAAGGAGGGTGTAACTCTCTTGGAGAGCGCTCCCTTTGGTCAAAAATCAACCCAAAAGTAAGTATGGGTGAGGTGGAGTGATAAGGATCATCACTAGGGATGATAACAAGGTCAAATGAAGTGAAAGACTAGGAGAGGGGGCCACACTCAAGTCACAATTAAATTAAAAATGGAAAAATGTCAATTCCCCCTAGGGGGGCGCAACTTTTGAGTGTGGAGGTTGGATAAGGGGTTAGACAAGGTTGAAAAGGGTTGGGAGGCTAAGGTTATGCCTAGGGGGTCTCTCTCTAACCATCATTTCAACATTTCACATCATCTAACTCATTATTAAAATTTTTAAATTTTGCCATGTTTAGACTTTAGCAATTAAAATTGCTGTTATAGACTGACTGACACTCTAAGTGGACTAACCCATGGCTAAAGTCGTCCGACTGAGTTGAAACTTGGTCCATGGATGTAGGGGGTGCTATTCCATTTCTTTTGAGCACAAATACCCCTATCAAAAGTCCAAGGATCCAATTTTTACAATTATTGCTCAAGAATAATTAATTAATTAAATCATTAAACCTCCAAACTTAGGAAAATTTAATTAAAAAAAACTAACCTAGACTCGACGGAATTCCGCGAAACTTTGTACGATGTCTTGCATGGTCATTTACAATGAATTCCCTATATAGTTACCAAAACATAAGCCCACTAGAATGTCGTTCACCACTTTGGAGGACATATGTAAAGTGTGAGGGAAAAAATCAAGGGAAATCAGTCAGGATGAAAAACCCAACTGATGACCTGAGGATAAAAAAACCTTGGTGAAAGGAACTCTCCCAGTGAACCGATCCTAAGGTAACTAACCTAGACATGACTCAAGCAAACCTATTACATTATTAACCCATGCAGGGGTGCGGAAATTCCAATTACAAAAACAAGTGTTGGGCCAAACACAGCCCTATAGAACCAAAGGTCTTCAACAACATGGGCATCTAATGATGCATCTCTTCATGGCACATGAGTTGACCACCGGTGCTAAATGGACGATCAACATCTGGCTCCACATGGGGACATGTGTTCGATCTTCTCACTTGGAGATGAAGAGCATACGAGAATCCAGCACCTACAAAACAAAGTGCTCACCATAGTGCACACCGAAAACCAACATTAGAATACATTTATACACAATTAAATCAATGAATGCTATACAACATTTACATAATGAAATAACTAAAGTACAACATCATAATTTACAACAAATGAATCTATAATACAGAAAAACTTTCTAAGTACATATTTACATAAAGAATGAAATAATGCAAAATTGAAATACAAGGAGAAAGGTTAGAGATACATTATAGAGGGTGTCCATTCAGACACCACATTGCCCCATCATCTGTAAAATAGTTTGAGTTGCTTCCCATTCCTCGGAATGCTAATGGGCTCACCATCCAAGTGGCTGAGATGAAAAGAATTATGCCCTGCTATTTCTCTGATCAAGTATGGCCCTAGCCATAAGCTGTCAAACTTGGTGTGCTTTCCTAGTTTCTCTCTGTCCTTATCCCATAATAAAATAGTATCACCCACAATGAAATCCATGTATCTATCTGACCTGTCAAAAGCTTTCTTAACTTTTATCTGATTCCTGCAATTCTAATCATAAGCTCCTTGTCTGATTTCATCTAACTCAATGATCTGATTGACCTTGTTTTGAACTGCATCCTGCTCTGTAGAAGTGTCCTCAACTGAACCATAAGTAGGAAGTCTAAGATGCACTGAAAACCTAGCCTCCAATCCATATACTAGCTCAAACAGACTCTTTCCAGTAGCTTCTTTTTTTGTTATTTTGTTGGTCCATAATGCATGCTTAATTTTACTATCCCAAGACTTTTTATTTTCACCGACTATTTTCTTTACAATGGTCATTAAGTTTTTATTACTTGATTCTTCCTGACCATTCCCTTGGGGATAATAATCTGATGCATGTGATAATATAATACCATATTTGAAACAAAATGCCGACATCTCGACAGAACAAAAGGCCTTGGCATTATCTGTGACCATCTTTGATGGGACCCCAAATCTAGTTATAATTTTGTCTTCAAGGAAATCCATCACCACCTTCTCAGTTGTTTTCTTCGTAGGGATGGCTTCAACCCATTTTGTAAAGTAATATGTGGCTGTAAGAACCCAAGAGAACCCATTACTTGAATTATTATTAAACTTCCCGATGAAGTCCAAACCCCACTGTTGAAAAGGTGCTTCAACCACCACTGGTTGCAAAGGGAGTGTTGCTAACTTTTGCTTTCCTGTGAAAATATGACATGGCTCACATTTCCAAACAAGTTGATGTACATATGAAAATATTGTGGGCCAATAATATCCTGCTCTAAGGATTTTGTGGGTAGTAGTTTTAGCAGCAAAGTGTCCTCCACAAAACCCTCCATGGAATTCATTCATTAGTTCCTTTGACTCAACATCATCCACACATCTAAGGATAATTCCATCAGGATTTTTCCATCCTAAACCATCTCTAGTAAGTACATACTTAGAAGATTTTAACCTCAAAGCCCTTTTCTTGTGTCCTACTAGATGCCTTGGACAAGTTATATTCTTAAGATAGAAAATGATGTCTGTGTACCAATCCACTTGTTCAAGTTTTAGTAAGTTAGGATGTCATTCTTCATTATTGATTTGGTTAACCATATCCAAGGCTTTCTCATTACTTTCTGTCAACATTTTATCCAAGCCTTGACCCTTGATCAATTTAGTTGGTTCAATCTCCAAATCATACTCTTAGATTTTAGCAATCCATCTACCCCTTGAGCCCAATCCTTCCACTTGAGATAACACATCTTTAACCACTAAATTAGGAACATAACCAATCACCTTGGAATATCCAATGAAGACTTTGAAATGTTTGAGTGATTTGACTAAGGCATATGCTTGTTTCTTAAACATGGGATATTTCAATTCTAAATTTTGCAAGGCCCTACTCATATATGCAACAGGTTGATCATGGCCTTGGTCATTTTTCTGAAGAAACACACCAACAATTGTGTCTTCAGAGGCAAAAGAGAAGATCTGAAATTCCTTCTCATAATCTGGAATGATAAGAACCGGAGCTTCACATATATCAGTCTTGATCTGTTCAAAAGCTCATTTACTTTCATCATTCCATTCAAATTTTACATCCTTCTTAAGTAGCTTATAGATAGGTTTCATAATCTCATCATAGTTAGGAATGAACCTATGGACAAAATTAGTTTGTCCTAAAAAGGATTGAAGAAGCTTCTTTGTTGTTGGCAAAGGCACTTTACAAATGGCTTCCACCCTTTCAGGGTCTATTTTTACTCCTTCCTTAGTTATGATGTGGCCCAATAATTTTCCTTCAGTCACCCCAAAGACTGACTTAGCAGGATTCAGAGAGATTCCAAACTCTCGACATCTGTCCAAAACTTGCCTAAGGTGGCAAATGTGAGTTTTACCATTCGTAGAAAAAACTATTAAATCATCTTGATATATTTCAATTAATTTACCGATCAATCCCCTGAAGGCATAATCCATAGCCCTTTGAAAAGTAGCTTCAGCATTTGATAAACAAATGGAATTCTAAGATATTCAAAAGTACCCCATGGAGTAGTAAAAATAGTATTATGCCTATCTTCTTCCTTTAATCTAATCTGATTATAACCTGAGAATCCATCAAGCATGGAAATCATTCTTGATCCTGTAACTCTTTGAAGTAGAGTTTCCATCTTGGGAAGGGGATAGTTGTCTTTTGTGCAAGCAGTGTTTAAGTTCCTGAAGTCAATGCAGATACGAATATTCCTCGTCTTCTTCCTGGAAACAACCAAGTTTGAACACCAAGAAGAATGTCTAGGTTGTTGAATAATACTTGCGTCAAGCATTTTCTTTAGCTCCCGCTGGACTAGAGGAGCTAACTTTGGGTTTAATTGTCTTAACTTCTGTCTAAAGGGCTTAGTACCTTCCTTAAGAGGAATCACATGTTGAATCACATCCTCCCTATAGACCTTGAGTTCATCATAACCAAAGGCTAAGACATCCCTATATTCCTTTAATAATTTAACAATTTCATTCCTTTCATCTACAGGGGTAGTCTTGCCTACCTTTATCAATTTGGGTTCTTCATGAGTTCCGATATTTACCTCAAGGTAATCACACAATTTTTTCTCTTACTCATTTTTCTTCTTGTGACCATCCCGCCTATCAAAATCCCTTTCTGAAGGAACCACTTTCCTAGGTGGTGCCTTTACCTCATCATCATTTCCTGTATAATTACTACCTTCTTCTTTCATACTTATGTCTAACTCTGAAAACTCATGAATGTGAAGTAAAAACTTAACCATCTGTTTGTCATCATCAAACACCGGCCAATGATCCATGTTATTCGGAACAGAGGGCTTGAAAATAACCTCTACTAAAATATATTCATCAATTAAGCTATCTAGAAGCTGTAGTGTGGAAGCTGCTACTGCAAGTTCATCAGCTTTCGCATTCTATTCTAGGAATTGCAATCAATTCTATAGCATCTAAGTCATCAATTAGGTTCCAAATTGCATTCCTATACCTTTTTAATCTTTCAGACTTGCAAGCAAACTTATTCTTTAACTGTTGTATGACCAAGTCTGAATCACCTTTGATATTTAGACACTTGATTCCTTTATCTCTGCAAATCTCTAAACCAAGGATTAAAGCCTCATACTCGGCCACATTATTAGTTGCATCTAACTCCAATCTAAAAGAAAATTTCAATATTTCACCATTTGGAGACTGAAGCAAAATTCTGGCACCCTTTCCTGCTCTAGAAAAGGCACCATCAAAGTTCAAGTACCAAACCTTGTCTAATTCACTATCTTTAACTGTTTCTTGCAAAGGCACAATGGAATTAGACAAGATGGCATAGTTACCAAGACCTTCATCAGTCCAGTTTAATTCATTTTGGGGCTTCTTGGGATCCTCAACATGATACTTCCTGTATGCTTCCCTATTCAATTTAAAAGTACCTCCATCAGGGGTAGGGATAGTAGCATAAGATAAGTCCATTTGTAGACTACCACCCAAGTCTGTAGCCATTTTTATGTTTAATAACATTCCCCACACATCTGGCACATCAATCAAAACAATATCCATTTCAATCATAATGTCCGAAAAAAGTTGCTAAGTAAACTTGCAAACCTTTAATCAATCCATGCACTTCTATAGTTTGACTGTCCAAGGCACAAATGTTATGGTAAGGTCTTGATATTATTAAGTTCAACTGTTCCATCACCTTCTTAGTAATAACATTTGAAGTAGCTCCTGAATCAAGCATGCAATTGTGTAAAACTTTTTCGTTCACAGCTAAGGAAAGGTAGAAAGACAAATTCTTCTCATTCTTCCTATCCCAATTCTGTAAAATTACTGGTGCATCCTTGTAGGTCGAGGCTACTTGTTTTTCAACAAGACTCACAGGTGGCTCATCAATGGCTTTAAGAAACTTCTCCTTTTGTGAAGGAATCTTAATGAGCTCTGATACTGGCACCAACATCTTCACACTATTCAACCATCCACCTAAGTCTATATTCAAATCTACATTAACTGGCACCTTAGACTTAGGAAGAGATACCTTAGGAGGATTGGTTTGACCTTTTCCTTGACTTTTGTTTTCCTTCCTATGGTATGTAATGCCTCTAAAATGAGCCATTTCTGCAACTTGATGAGGGGTGGGATTGGGCCCATACTTTTCTGTAGCTTTATCAACAACTTCACTCATAAAGTTACCATAGCTCCCATAATCAGTAACATCTAAACAATCAAAGTGATTACCATAATACCTGTCATTACACATGTGTACTTGTTCATTTCCTTGGTCTTCATATTCATTATTGCACTCTTCAAGGAAGACAAGACAGGTAGACTCCTCATGAAACTCACCGCAAGGTCTACAATAAGGCATAGGGCGATGATCTACCAAGTTGGTGGTTTCAAAAGGATTAGGTGGTCGTTGATCATTTTGAGGAGGTCATCTCTGCCGCTTATCATTTGTCTTATGTTGTTGTCTATTATTTCCTTGTGACCTCTCTACTATGATCAATCTTTTCTGCAAAGCATTAATTTGGTTGTCATGCTTCATGTCCAACTACTTAATCAATTCAGTCAATTCTTTAATTCCATCACTAGATGATGTTTGACCCTCATCCCTCTTCTTCTTATCTTCATTAACTTTTGAAGAGGAACCTCTATTAAAACCAGGAATGTTGGACTTCCTAGCTTCAAGCATGTTCTTTTCAATCCTTACTTCCATTTCTTGTGCTTCCGACAAAGTCTGAGGATCCTTATCCCTCAAGGCATACCTCATCTCTCCTTAAAATGCCTCAATATAATAAATTAATATTGCAGCAGCAGGGGGCTTGACATCTTGATGAAGATTCTTCACCAAGTTACTAAACTTTTCATTGAAATCTACCACTGTTTCATTTTCTTTCTTATGACTGGTGGTGAGTGCACCCAACTAAAAACGATGTTCTTTCTGATCACCCCATCTCTTTCTAAATTCATCAATTAACGAGTTGAGGGTGCCAAACTTGTTGGCCGGGAAATATTCAAACCAATCAACAACATTTCCCTCCAAAGAATACACAAACAAGGTCATCTTCACATCTTCCTCACTGTTCCCTCTACAATACTTATCTATACATGGACGAAAACATGAGATGTGGGCCTGGGCACTAACAACATTATTCCCGTGGAAGATAGGCAATTTATCAATGGCTTTCTCGGGAACATCGTGAGGAGCACCTTGGATAGCTGCAAAGTTCAAGGGACTCAAAAAGGTGGCCATTAGTATGTTAGAGTTATTAGTTGTATTAACAGTTGGTTGATTATTAGTTTGGAACCAGTATTGGATATCGTTGAGTGCTTCCTCCCTAAGACTTTCAAGTAAACTCCTAGTAGCCGAGCGGTTTGCTCTCCTCCTGTAAACCTGTTCAGGCTCAGGAAAAGAGTAAAGTACTCCCCGAGGATTGCTCCCAGTAGTGTAATTGCAAGATTTTTTCAATGGATTTGCCACTTAGATAGGAATCAAACAAAGCTAACCAATCTCAAGTTCAAAGAATTTTTAAGGCCTAAAATATTTTACAATTAGTTCTTAAAAGTTAAGTTAAGTCGTAAAAACCAAGGATGAATAACTCAATCCTTGACAATGGCGCCAAAGATGTTTCTGTCCTTATACACACTCGCAAATGTGAGTTGAGTTCATCTCATTCAGTGTGTCCTTGAAGGCACAATGCCTAGGTTCACAGCCCATGCTGTCACTCAGACCAGAACCTCTTCCGTCTAGGCTCACTCCTAGGGAAGCCAAAGGGCATAGACCTTAGTTACTAAGTGTGTTAGAGTTAGGTTCTAGGAGTTAATTTTGATTTGTTAAGGTTATAGGGGATTCTAATCCTAAGATGCTAAGGCAACCATGCAATATGCAAGGGTTAGCATGAAAAGCAAGCCTTTTCCCTAGGTCAATTAAGACTAGTGCCTAGAAATTGGGCAAGGGGTCAACTATGTTAAAGGGTGTTTCTTTACAAAAGATTACAAGTTACAATTTTACAAGAAAGAATAACTCAATAAAAGAATACCATATACAACTACTTACAATATTTCAAAGGATGATAGGTTACAACAACAAGCTAACCATTTATCAATTTTTGTTTGTGTAGGATATCAAAGCATCAAAGTATCACATCAACCATATGAGATCATCATCAATACATTACTTTATGAACATATTCCAAAGTTTAAGAGAGTTAAACACAACTATTATGAAGAGTATTGGAGACAATCTACACTCTTAATTATTAATCCCCCCCCCCAAGTTTCTATTAGATTTGGTCAAGGGTTTAATAGTTAGGCTTTTCTTAAGATTTACAAATTTTATTAGCTTTCACCAAAACCTCCTCCTCCTGTTGCCAAATAACTGTTGGATGCTCAAGATAGTATGGAAACGAGGCCAACCCTAGCAGAACTAGTTAGCCCTAACAGTAAGAGTACTTCCCGGAGAGGACACACACCTGGTGTGCCACAGGACAGTCCCCTGCCACTACCCTCCGTTGTTTTCCTCAAACCCATTTTAGATGGTGGAGATGGTGGTCTAAGGTACCCTAAAGTAGTCTATTAAGTATATATAACAATTAGGTATACTTTTAGGTGATTTAAAGAGTGTTTAGAAGGTTTTAAAGTACCTTTTAAGTGCAAATTAATGAGATGGCCGAAACTATTATTTGCTCAATGAGTGTGTTGCTTAAGCTTAAACCAATGAATGAATCAACACATATAAAGAAAAATAAAAGTGAGATGGCTAAAAGAGATAAAGATTATCACATACACATCAATAGAAGATTGCTTAGAAACAATAGATAAATGGCAAGAACAACTTGCCTTTAAGAGATGAAGAAAATTTAAGTGTTTTCCAACTTAACCATTCAACACATTCAAGGCCCAAGACGTGGCTACCAATAGATGTACACAATGAACCAATGAAGTATTTACTTGTTAATCACTTTAAGATGTGTGAAGCATTAAGATTAATATATGTGCTTAAGAGAGAGATTATGAGCTTGAAAAGAAAACTAAGAAAGATCCAAATAGAAGATTTTAAGTGTGTTGCCCAATGGGCTTAAGATGATGAGATAGATCTAGAACATAAGCATTAAGAACATTAAACCATTAGATGACATCACATCATATCAAATGTAAATCATTAACACTTATCCTTACCTTTTTGGGGTGTTCCTTCTCAACTAGGTAGGTTATTAATTTATCTTAGCTTAGTTAGATTAAGTTTTCTTAGATCCTAGTTATTAGGGAAAATAAATGAAAGATGGGAAAAGGAAAAGTAAACTAATAAGAAAACTAATCTACAAACTAATCAAGAAAACCTCACGTCAAGGTTTAGAAGGTGCCCACACCTTCTAAACCTTGCGGCCAATCTAAAGAAAACTCAAAAAAAGAAAAAAAGCTAGATCTAGCCTACGTCCTACCTACCCACAAGCTTAAAGAAGAGGGGAGGAAGTACCACTTCCCCTCTTACACTTTAAGCTCAAACAATCAAGCAAACAAAAAGGAAAAGTGCACTTCTAGGCTAGAAAAAGACAAGAGGGGGTTAGAGATAGCTACCAAACTCCCCCAAGGGGTCTTGAAGTGTTGTGTGTGTCTCGTTGGGGCAGCCAAGAGCCTCCAACCAGATCTGATATACCTGTAAAAACAACAAGCTTTGCTTGCTAGGATGGCTACACACAACCAAATAATGTTAAGGAAACCCTTTCCCTTTTGAGACAAGAACTTTCCACAATACAAGATATAAAATTTTATATGATTTTGACCTATCTAAACCAAGATATGCTAGCTAAAAACGAGATGGATGTACAAAAATATAAGAGAAAAGTAATAGATCTAGATAGTTGGAGTGTGAAGAAGCTTCAAGTGACCCTTCCCTTCTAGAAGGAGTTCTCAATGAAACTTTGGAGATGAACCTGCAATATCCTTTCAAATACAAGCATACAAAAGACAATACGTTGATGTAATGAAATTAAATGACACTTTAATTTAATTCAAACATCAAGATATATAGACCAATAGGAATACACTCTACCAAGCCTACTTAGATAACACTTTACCTAAGATCTAGTGTTGCAATCAATAAGAAATAATACAAGAGCAATTTTACCTCCCATGCATAAGAACAATAAGCATACGCTTTACCCTTCTTGTTGTCCTCCAAAGCTTCCAAAATATTATTACCAAAGAAAGTGATCTTGGAGAGGAATACTCCAAAACCCTAGAGCAAGAATGACAATGAAATGACAAGAGAGAGAGAGGAAAATCAAGTAGCATAACAATATCTCAAGATATGGTGAGTTGGGGAGGAGAAAAGAGATCTATTTATACTTGGAGAGGCAAACCTACCTCTCTTGGATCTAAGCCAAGTGTCCACCACCAAGCAATAGAGTAGATCTCTAGGCTAGGGCACACCTCTTAGAGTTTGCACAATAGATCTAGGGTGTAGAAAAATAGAAAAATTAAGTAGATAGATCTAATGGCATGTAGGAAGTGTGGGAGTCGTGCCAAGGTAAGTGAAGAGACTCAAATAATTTTTAAATAATTATTTGTGGAGTTTCTAGATGAGGGAGGGAAATCGATGAAATTCCGTGAAACTTTCTATGATGTCTTGCATGGTCATTTACAATGAATTCCCTATATAGTTACCAAAACATAAGCCCACTAGAATTTCGTTCACCACTTTGGAGGACATATGTAAAGTGTGAGGGAAAAACTCAAGGGAAATTGGTCAAGTTGAAAAGCCCAACTGATGACCTGAGGATAAAAAACCCTCGGTGAAAGGAACTCTCCCAGTGAACTGATCCCAAGGTAACTGACCTAGACATGACTCATGTAGACCTATTACATTATTAACCCACGCATGGGTGCGGAAATTCCAATTACAAAAGTAAGTGATGGGCCAAACACAGCCCTGTAGAACCAAAGGTCTTCGACAGGATGGGCATATGATGATGCATCTCTTCATGGCACATGAGTTGACCATCGGTGCTAAATGGGCGGTCAACACATAGTATTTGTTTGATTTGGACAAGAGAGATTCTTGCTTTATATTTCCCTCATTTAGGCAGTCACCTCGTGTCTTTAGTATACCTATATTCTTACATTATACATGTGCTTGTACATGTAATATCATTCATACCTAACTGGTATTAAATAAGGCTTTATATCAAGAAGCTTCACAATGCATTAAATCCATTCACTCAAGCATAACACACACAAACCTAACCAAACATTTATCATGCAAGCTCATTGCTTGCACCCCTTCTATGTCATTCACACACATGGACATATTCGACTTCTATATCCTTTTTTTTTTCCAAGGATCTTCCAAGCATCCTTATGATCACGTATACACATTCATGTATGTGTAGGTGCATCTATTGCAC
>CBVK0100069971.1:0-14610 GCA_900067695.1 Picea abies
TTTATTTGAGGAGTTAACACTGTCTCCTATTGGGGATGAACACCTCCCTGCGAGGTTTCAAGAACCATAGAATCAATGCCTTTCCTGGAAAAGAACCTAAAAACTAAACTATTTGCTAGTGTTCCATTGGGCATGGAGTTATTGAAAAATAAAACTAACACTATTTACAATGTCTAGGCTTTGCAGCCTTAGATGAAATAAAGTTTTAGAAACCGCCCGTTTACCAGGCCACTGAACACTTCCTTACCCTCCAGATTCTGTAGAATGAAAGTGTTATTGTTTTGCACCTGGGTGATCATAAAAGGGCCTGTCCACAAGGAATCAAATTTGTCATGCTTGCCTTTTTCCTGTCGAAGAGCATCCCACTTCAGAACCCAGTCACCGATCTGAAAACTGTCCGCCTTGGATTTTCTATCAAATGTCTTTTTGATCTGCCTCTGATGTGCTTCCGATTTGTCCACTAGCTGTTCTCGAGCTTATTGCAGTTCGACCAAATCTAGCATCCTTCTTACCATGTCATTTTTCTCAGTCTGCTCTTCCTGAAAGAATTTATCCACGGGCAACACTAACTGGATAGGAAAGATCGCATCAGTCCCATAAACCAACTTGAAAGGAGAAGTTCCTATAGATTTTTTAATGGTTACTCTGTCTACCCACAGAGAAAATTTCAATTTGGAATCCCAACTCTTTTTATTTTCTTCTAACAGTTTTCTTATGATTTTTATCAAGCTCTTATTTGATGATTTAGCTAAGCCATTACCTTGAGGGTAGTATGGAGTCGAATATACCAATTGAATGCCCATGGACTCACACATGTCTACCAATGCTTCTGATTTAAACATTGCTGCGTTGTCTGCCACCAGCCTCTTGGGACATCCAAATCTGCTCAAAATATTTTCGTAGAGGAATTTTATGACCACCTGATGTGTAGCATTCCAGGTAGGGATCGCCTCTATCCATTTTGTAAAGTAATCGGTGGCCACCAAAATCCACTTGTGCTGGCCACTAGATGCAGGATTTATTTCACCGATAAAATCCAAACCCCACTGCTGAAAAGGGCCATTTACCACAATGGGTCTCAGGGGTAAAGACTTGAGTTGCTGCTTACCGGTGAATCTTTGGCATTTGTCGCAATATTTGACGAATGTGCACACATCAGCAAAGAGAAAAGGCCAATAATATCTGGCCCTCAGGATCTTATGAGCAGTAGTCTTCCAGTAGTGATGACCACCACAGACAGTCGAATGAAACTGATATGTTACCTCGACAACCTCTTCTTTATCCAAACACCTGAGAAGAAGGCCAGCAGGATCCCTCCAATACAGCTGACTATTATAGATGCAGAATTTAATAGCTCTCAGTTTGAGAGCCCAAGCTTGAGTTAAACTGAGTTCAGGGGGAACTTCAAGCTTTTGCAAAAAATGTATGATGCCAACATACCATTCACAGGAGGACAAATGTTTTTCCACTTGCTGACTGTCATGCTGCCCTTCTACTGCCAAATCTGTCTATGAATTTCCTGAAATTTCTGCTATGAAATTAATATCCAGCAACTTATGATTTTCCTCTGCTAAAAGCTTGGCGAGGCCCTGGCCTTTTACCAGCTTGGTGGGCTTTACCTCAATATTGAATTCTATCATCTTTGCTATCCATCTCGCCCTTTTTCCATTGATATCCAGCTGAGTTAAAACATCTTTTACAGAAGACGAAGGAACATATGCGATGACCTTCGAATGAAGAATATAAATTCTGAATAATTTTAGAGCTTTTATAAGAGTGTAAGCTTGTTTCTCGATAGTGTCATACCTTAGCTCGACATCCCGAAGAGTCTTGCTGAAGAAGGCCACGGGATGATCAAAATCTTCCTCATCTTTTTGAAGTAGGATTGCTGCTACCGTGTCATAGGAATCAAAGGAAAAGACATAAAAAGTCTTGCTGTAGTCTGGGCTGATCAGAATCGGAGACTCGATGATCGCTTACTTGATATCCTGAAAAGAGTTTCTCGCACTGTCTGTCCATTTTACTTCAGCCCCCTTTTTTAGCATGCAAGTTATATGTTTGACTAATTCAGCAAAGTTGGGCACAAAACTTCTGACGAAATTAATCTTACCGAGCAATGACTAAATGTCCTTCTTTGACCTTGGTAAGGACAGCTTTTGAATGGCCTCCACTCGTGCTTGATCAATCATGACACCTTCAGCTGAGACAATGTGACCCAAGAGCTTACCCTTTCTTAGATAAAACTGGGATTTCTTGGGATTCAGTGAAATCCCAAACTGTCTGCATTTTAAGAATACTCTTTTCAGATGTTTCAGATGCTCCTCATGGCTGCTGGAATACACGGTAATATCATCAAGGTATATGAGGAAAAAATTGTCCTTCTCTCCCACAAATGCTATATCCATGGCCCTTTGGAATGTAGCCCTGGCATTCATTAATCCAAAGGGCATCTTGGAGTACATAAAGGTCCCCCAAGGAGTGGTGAACGCAATCTTCTCCTGATCATCCGGATGGACAGCAACCTGATTGTAACCAGAAAATCCGTCAAGAAAGGACATGACCTTCACCCCTGAAATCCTCTGTAACAAGTGTTCCATCTTAGGAAGAGGATAATTGTCCTTTTTTGAGAATTTGTTCAATTTTTTGAAATCTACACACAACCGGACCTCACCATTTTTCTTTCTTACGATCACCAGATTGGCAATCGACTTGGAATACCTCAAGGGAACTATGATCTTGGCATCTAGGAGTTTTTTAATTTCTCTCTCAATCACTGGTAGCAAGAGAGGACTGATGGGCCTGAGTTTTTGCTTGAAAGGAATAGTGTCTTTTTCAAGAGGTATTTTATGTTGCATAATATCAGGATCACAGGTCTTTAGATCACTATACTTCCAAGCAAACAAATCGGAAAATTCCTTCAACACACTACAGTATTTTGACTTCTCATCAGCAGTCAATTCAGAAGAAAAATTGATAAGCTTGGGCTGGCTTTTACCTCCTATGTTATGCTCTCGAACAGCTGGATTTTTCTTCTTTTTGTCTGGCTGGTAAGGGACGTCATTCTAATAAAAAAACCTCTCCAAGGGTACCAAACCTCGAGGTATATAGTTGTTTGGTAGCTGAACAATGTCATGCTAGCCCAACCTCTTCTTTAGCTCAGTTTCATGTGATTCTTCCTCATTAATATTCTGCTGATCAATGTGTAGGTCAGAAAACTCATCTACCACTTGGAGAAATCTGCTGAGTTCATCATCATCTTCAAAAACCTTCCAATGCTTGACATTATCAGGTAAGGAGGGTCGATATTTTACTTGAATTTCATAGCTGAGTTTAGGGGGCATGGGTGGAATGAATGTGCTGGATGAAACAGCAAGAGAATCAGCGAGCTGATTCATATCCCTTGGTATGTATGAAATTTCAAAAATAGAAAAAGAATCACGCAGCTTCCATACCTCGTCTCTGTAAGCCTTTAACCTGACATGCTTGGCTTGAAATGTGTTGTTTACCTACTGCACGATGAGGTCTGCATCTCCAAATACCTTCAAACCTTTTATCCCCATCTCCTTGGATGAATTTAATCCCAACAGCAGAGCCTCATACTCTGCTATGTTATTTGTGGTTCTGAAGTCAAGCTTGAAAGACAGCGATATGGTCTCTTTTGTAGGAGAGATCAACACTACTCCAGCACCTGCTGAGTCTCTAGTGCTAGCCCCATCGAAGTACATAGTACAGACTACAATGTTTTCACCTTCAGCCTGCTGTTCAATAGGCTTCACGAGCTGCATAGGAGTTGATTGATCATCATCAATCTGAAGGATGCACGAGCCAAAATCCGTATCTACAACATAGATAGGATGATTGACGGAATTTTTTCCATCGCTGATGATATAAGCAAGTTGGTTTTCCCTGTAAAGTCTTTTCATCTCCCCACCAAACACTGGAATGGTATCATAGGATAGATCCATCTGTAATGTTCCTCTTAATCTCTTTCCCCATGACCGAGACAACAGCAGCCCAAACTTAGGTGGAATATCAGCAACCACTACGTCCATAACCATGCTCCTCATTGGTAGCTGAGCAAGGTTTATGACCATGTCTTTGATGAGGCCAAGACATCTGACCTTTCTAGAGTCAAAGGAGAAAAGGTCTTGATATGGTTTAGTGACTTCAAGACCAAGCTCATCCATCGCAGCCTTAGGCATGAGGTTATGCGATGCCCTGGAATCAAGCAGACAATTGTGAAGGATTTTGTCATGGACATTTAAAGATATGTAAAATGGTGGACAAGAATCATCACGGTCTTCTATCATGGGCCCTATGGTCACTTTAGGATTATCATCTTGTAGGTTAACAAAATCATCTGATGGAGAGGACTTAGGCACAAGAGACTTTAAGATGGCTGCTTTAAAGGATTCATTCTTCATGAGTTCAGTTAAAGGCATGGGTATTGTTGTTCCTGAGTCTGTACTTAAGGATTAAAAGTATAGTGTCAAGGCATCCGAAATTATGTCAAAGGTTTATACTAAGAATACGTTAACCTTCGGTGTGGGAAACTAATGAATATTTCTACGTTCTCGCTGTCTAGCTTCCAACTGTTCCTGTGTAGTAATATCTTGTTCAATGGCTGCCCATGAACATTCCAATTCCTCCCGGGTGTTTGCAGTTTTAAGGATTGTGTCAAAAAGATTTAAAGCAACATGTATTTGATTGGATAGTCCGGGTTGAATATTAGGTTGAGTTGTTGCAGGAACAGTCATTGAGGAACAGTACTGGTATGGAAATGACTTTAAGGGAAGATTTCGTACTCTGTTTTAATTCAATCAAAATAAAGAGAAACTTTTACATGAAGAACGAAATAAGAATGCAAAATGAAGGCCCTTTCTCGTAACTGTATTATTTTTGGTAAAAAGATGTGGAGTGAGAGAAAAACATTTAGCTGTGGATAACGTAAGGTTCCTATCAGTAGAAAAGCTCACACATACACAGAAGAAGAAATTGACATAGAAATAGTTGACATAGTGTAAATAAACATAAAATTCTGTAAATGCAAATTGGTCTTACACCCGTTGATAGCTGGTGCAAAGGAAAGACAAGAAACAATTTCAGAATGATAAAATTCCTTCACTATAGTAATGGTCATACTAAATTATAGTGATACACATCAATTATGTAGAGCAAAATGAAAAGAAACAATAAACACAATGAAACAAACTTGTAACACAATCGTGACAGGATCGGGAATCTTCAAATTTGCTAGTATTAACTTCCTTCATGCAAAAAAATCTATTACAATTGATGCCAAAAAAGTCCAGCCCCTTATCTCTTCTTTCTGTGATCTATTTATACAAAATTTACCTCTCGGTTCAGAAGAGAGAAATCACTCCATCTGTCTGAATCCATTTTTCAAAAAAGTGTCAGGTGCTTGTTTTTGCTCAGATTCAATGCATATGATACATTTGTCCATAAAATGGAATACAAGCTGTGAAGGTTCTGCTTGACAGCTGGGGGGAGCGAAATCACTCCATTTCACTTACTCTATCTTCAAGAAGTGCTAGGTGCTTGTCCTCGCATGGATTCAGTGTACATGATACATTTGTCCACAAACTGGGATACAAGCGGTGAAGGCTCGGCTTGACAACTGGCTTCGGCAAAATAACACTCTCGAGCTAACTGTGGAAGTTTACCATCTACTTGTACGTCGACAAGTTCAAGGGCACCGAGTTGTGCACTAGGTTGAATCAAATGTTTGTAGATCTGATCCGGGTCAACCCTGTCCATCTTGGAGATTTCTGCCGAATTTCTCTCATTGTTCTCCTTTATGTCGAGAGAAATCTGATCTATATTCATCTGCCTCAGGGCTTCTATGTCACCTCCAATCTCTATTCCTAACATCTCACCATTTATGTCATTGAAGGCTGCTTTTAATGAATTTGTCACTTTTTGAGCCTGCTCCTTGCTTAAAGTAATATCATGTTCCCAATTTTTTAACAAGATATTACCCCTAGTTTGTTCGGCAATGGTGAGCCCGAGAGGCCCTGAAAACCTGTTGTTAGTCACTATTACTGCCTCTTGAAAAGCGACCCGAGCAGCCTCTACGTTTCTTTCTTTGTCGATCAAATTCTCAGAGATCCGATGTATTAACAAACAGTCTTCTCGAATCTCTCCTACTTTGTTTAGCAGACTCTGTTGAGCGGAGGAGATCTTGCTTCGAATATTGATTGCACGGGTTTTGACAATCTCGATGTCGATTACCTTGCTTTCTGCAACCTCCAACTAAGCCTGCAGCTGTGTGATCATATCCCTCTGCTATCCCGATTGTACCCGACCATATTGGACCATTGAATTTGCTTGTTCCAGTTTGGTTTTGAGGACTTTGATTTCTTGCTTATCGGCCAATCGGGCTAGCTCTATTTCTCCACTCGCTTGACTCCTAGCGCTCTCTGCCGCCGAAGCCACTCTGGCTTCAAGAGTCTTGATCAGGCGATTTTTTTCTTTGAGCTTCTTCTTTAACATTTCGACCGAGAATTGGTTTGTCATCGCATACGCTCCTAGCGTTCCTGCAATTTCCGTGGCAAATTCATCTTTCCTTTTATTCATCCCATTGGTCATCACTTTGAACTTCTTGACAGTTGATTCTCCCTCTTGATAAAACTCTCACTTTACTACAGCTTTTCTCTTTTTGTCAAAAAAGAATTCATTAGGAGGGAGTTCCTCTGTCCTTATAGATCTCAGTTCTTCACCAAATATCCATACCTTGCTAACGTTTCCCTGCACTGACTGCAAGGGTGTGACAGAGGTGATGGGTTTCCCGATCTGCTTCACTGCCTTCCCTGGTGTTACGAGTGAGTCCTGCTCCTTGGGAGGATCGGAGGTCTTCGTCTCTGTCCCTGTCTCTGGATTCTGAGTTTCAGGCGGGTCTGTGTTTTTCACTTCCATCTCTGGACTATGTTCCTTAGGTGGGTCAGTAGTCCCTTCTTCTGTCTCGAGATTCTTTTCCTGCTCGGGATTCTTCTCCTACTCGGGACTCTTCCCCTGCTCGGGACTCTTCCCCTGTTCGGGACTCTTCTCCTGCTCCCCTTCCTGACGTTTTGAGGGATTAGAAGTTTTCCCCTCAGAACTTTCAGCTTCCTTTTCTTTATCCTTGGGAAGTCCCAAACCTCCCAGCACAACGGGGAGGCACCTTTTCCTATGCTCCTGAAATTTTAAAACAGAAGCCCTGTCTTCGGGTGCCAGAGATCTGATTCGAAATTGCACTTTCGAATAGGACCTTGCCCCTCAGAAAACATCATCCAAGGGTGAACACTCGTGTTCGAACCTCTTTAATCCACAATTTCCCAAATGGATGCTTACAATTCTCTACGGATCATGATTTCTGTACTCAATAGAGACTAGGCTCAAGTCTTCTAAGGCCGCAGCCTTAGCCTTAGCATGTCCGAAATCTAATAAGGAATAGGAATTTAGCCGGACAGGTAAAAATGGCCATACCTTTTTCGATGACGCTTTGAGCTCTTTTCTCACTCCGCCAATTACCGTTTGTCGAGCAATCTCGTGAAAATCTAGCTTGTCGGGGATGAAAAGTGGTAGCGCCAAAGGAGGAACAACAGCTCCGAATACTCTAAAATAGGAGAATTCTTCTTCTATGTACCAGTCTGCGATATGGCTCAGATTTGCAGCAATACTATCTGAGATGTGGGGTGGCGAAAGACCAAAAAGGGCGATGTGTAGAGGCACCATCACCCAGTTGAAAATCTCATAAATAAACTTATTTGCGTTATTTTCCCACAGCTTGTCGTGGTACTCATGAACAGTTTTCTCTTGGGTTGGACTCCAAGCCCAATTCATCAAAGGAAAAGACGTCATGGACCATATCGCGTCCATGATATACGCGGACATGAAGAATCCGGATGGTTTCCCGGCTGCTTTTTTCTCCTGATACTCTGTGATCCTGTTGAACAAGCAATCGGAGAGCATTTTTGCCCAATTGAATGAGGAAACTTCTACTACCCGAAAGATGAGAGGTACCCACTGGATGTAAAAATGCGCAGTATCCTCCCATCCGAAAATCCGACAAGTCATCATCGCCACATACATATATTGTGGCTCCGGTGAAGAAATTGAATACACACCCTTGTCATTCGCTCTGAATGTCGCGGGACGCAAAACCCAATCTTTTATTAAGCCTGGCATGGTTTTGTCAAATTCTTCGCACTCCTTCATTTTGAAGTCCGCCAGAAATTCTTTGCCATATGTGTATTCAGCAGTTGTTGGGAGCTTATACATAGATTGGATATGCTCGGGCCTAAAAGTCCCAACCATGGCCTGTCAGTCATTTACGATGGTTCTGGAGGATAGGTAGATGTGATCCAATGCCCATCGGATCATGTCATAGTATGGGAGCAACCGAGGTCTAGTTGCAACCAGGTGCATTCCCGACTGAACAATTGTCTTGTACTTAGTGTTCAAGTTGTCCTTCACAATATCATTGTTATCGTCATCAGAGTCTGAATAGTTTACCAGCTCGGATTGCAGAATGTCTGAAATAAACGACCAGGTGGGTACTGAGCCACCCATCCGAGGTGAAGTATCTGAGACATTGTATGGACCCTGCGCTGCATCTTCGACATTCACTTTCGCTTCTCTCCTTGGAGCCATGGCTGACGCTTGCTTTTTCGCTCTTCTGCAATAGACCTGTGTATACATGCGAAAATGAGTTCCCTTGGATAAAGGTGAGCTCTGTGCGCTTATGAGAAATGTTTAAAAAGAATGAAACTCTCGTATATATTTGAAAACTTTGTACCTTTTGAAATGAGTCTGTCAAATTACAAACAAAACCAAATTTAATGTATAAATCCGATCTTACTTATTCGTGGATTTACCCTAAATATTCATTAATGTCATCAATGTTCGGCAGCTTGACAGGCAGTCGGGTTATGGAAAGCGAGTAGCTACATCGTGAAGTGTGCAAACCTCGATGCGCGGGACGTATCTCATTTTTATTTAAAAAATCAAATCTTAGGGACTTAAATCATTTCCTCACCTTTCGCCGCATCGTGAATTTCCCTTTAACATTTTGACTTTACAACTCGCGAGACTGCGAGTTCCGATTTTAGCTTAATTAACAATAACCGTGATTTGGCGCATTCTTAATTATAAAATTAACTTAATCACCATATCGCGACTCGGGAATTCGAAGACAAACTTTTGGGAGAATGATATGCCGAGTTGCGATATCGCGATGCGGTGATAATTAAGGCTTGAATTAAGAGAAGGAAATCTTAGATTAGGCGACTAATTAATCTCGCTATAATTATGTCGCAACTTCGTGAATCAGATTTTTGGACACCTTAACTCGATGAAAGAAAGTGCCAAGTGACGAAGTGCCGAGAACCAGATTTAACCATGGTTAGCTTTTTACCTTTGGTCCTTGACCAAGGTTATCACAAAAGTTATCGCGTTCTCGGCTATCGGGGCTGTAAGAACAAAAACTTGGTTTGGACAAAAGCCAAGGTGAAAAATACCGACGATGTCTAATCAAGGGTTAAAGGATTTACCATAGTCAATGCCTTGGGTGAAAAAATTGAAAAATGAGTTCACAGTTTCGCGGCTCGGGACTTGTGAATTAAAAAATTAAAGTGTCTGACTTGCGATATCCCGAAATAGAGCAAACATACTTGCGAAAAATGGATCTTTTTTTAAAGTGAAAAAGCATTGCTATTTAGGCGACAAAATTTCAGAGTTTTATGATTTCGGAAGGAGAAGAAAAACAACTTTAGGTCTCAAGTATCAAACATTGAAAATTGCACGAGGTGAAAAACAAGGGTGGCTCCAACAGGTATCTTAACCTTTTGAATTTCAGATTCAAAATTGAAAGGGAGAGCTGGTCTGTCTGAAACTTTTACCTCATGGGAAGGAGCCTTTAGGCTGACTTGTTCTTTGGCTGGGGGATGAATTTGTTTTTTCTACTATTTGGTTGGAGGGGTGTTTTGTTTTTCAGGAGCTGGAGGCTGATTGGCAGCAACCTCTTTACTTTTCGCTGGGGCAGAATCTTCCTTATCCTTCACTGGGGCAGTAATAGGTGTTTTTGGACCAGCACTTTTAGACCTCAAATTGTATCCTTTCTGACCATCTGTCAAGTAGACAGCTTCTTCTACACCTGATTCCTAAATTTGTTGATCCATCAGGGCCTCTTCATAGTCCACCTGTGTTAAGAATGAAGTATCATTCTCATCACCAAAACAATTTATCTCATCTGCATCCTCAATTTCATCGTGAGGGGGCTGTTGCTCTTCATCTAACACTGCATTTTGAAATGGTGGCCTAACCCTTTGATCATCAACTGGATTTCTATCTCTTTGAAGGATATGAACTTGTGGATTATTCCTTCTGTAAGGAAAAGCATTTGGATTTCTGGGAGCGAAAGTATTTGGCTCTTTCGCTCTTGTTGGTTGCTGATTTTGGACTTTTAATTTTGACATTTCAGACGTCAGACTGTCTAACATCTTTGCCATCTTCTCCATTTGGCTTCTATAATATGAGGAGGGCTCTGCAGCAGAATTCTTCTTCTCAGCCCTTCCTTTAAGCTTATGTGATGCTGTGATATTAGACTCAACCTCGAGAGTAGCATCTTGCATTAGAGAAAGCGTGGCTGATCGTCTTTCCCTAAGTATCAAACAAAATTCTGCGTCAAAGGCAGCAGAGAATGTGATCTTTGTTGATGCATCGCTTGGTTTAATCTCTGCCAGGATCTTACCAAACATTTTATTGAATCTCTTGATAAAGTCCGAGACTGATTCTCCATCTCCTCTCTTCAAATTTCCAAATTCAGAAATGTAGTATAACAGATCTCTTCTTTCTCCCCAATGCTTCAAGAATACTTCATCTAATTGTTCAATGCCAGTGATTGAATTTGCGGGTAGTTCCTTGAACCACTTTCGGGCTTGGCCATCCAAACTATGAACAAAAACTCTAGTCCACACATCTTCTTCTGAAATGTTTATGTTTTCTGCATAAGCATAAAATGCTTCAATGTGTTCTTCATCTGTATACTCCCCTGCTCCTGTGAACTTTGGCATATATTTCTGGTAATCACCTGTTGGCATGGCAGACAAGGGGTTTGGCAAGACAAGTGGGGCATATCTGTTTGCCAAGATATGTTCCATCCTGGTCAAAGGGGCAGCCATGGTAGTCTTGTAAATTGATACAGATGAGTAACTAGTGGGAGATGATGGAAGAGGTGAGGAACTTGCAGGAGATGATGGAGGAGATGAGTTGCTTGAATTTGAATAGAATGGTTGTCTTACTTCACCTTGAGCAGAGGTTTCGGAAGTAGGTGGGAAATAAGAAGCTTTATATAATTGACTGAGCAACAATGCTAAATGTTCTTCCCCTTTAGAGGATAGATCATGGAGAATTTCTTCAAGAATAGGCAGATTGGTGTAAGTGTGTAAAACACCTTTCAAAAGTTTTCTAGGTGATGAATCCAAAGGATATGAAGAGGAATCTTCTTTCTGTGGGGAGGATTCAGTATTCAATTCTTTTGGATGGGATGAAATGTCAACCTCAAGGGCAGAATCAGAAATATTAGAAGAAAAGGAAGGCTCTTCTACTTTAGAAACTTGAGATGAATTTCTTATTTCTTGGGAATTTTGGGTTTCAGCAGTGGATTCAACCAAAGACTTTTCTGATATGAAAGGATGAGTATCAGTTGGAATACCTGAATCAATTGCACTTGCATATCTAGAAGCCTGTATTTACACAGCTTTGCCCTTGTTGATGATCTTTTCTGGATCAGGAACTGATGTTGTCAATGGGCCTTCTGGGTTTGCCCTGGTGTGAGCTCTTTTGGGAGCCACTTCGTCAATGGAGTCGCCAGATAGAAAATGTACAACCTGATTGTGTCTATTTCTTGTCTATCATCAAGAAGTAGATCTTTGTCATCTCCCAGGGAAGCTGAGCTTCGATCTCCTCTCCCCGACAGCGGCGCCAATTTGTTATCACTCCAGGAAACTCTCATAGGCTGTAAGTCGGAGATGCCTGGTAACTAACTCTTTTTGAAGAAATTTTCTTAATAAATGATGTGATTCTTGGATCAATATGAATATCTAGGGACTGGACTGTGTTTTCAAGACTGTCTAGGAATATAAAATCTAACAAGGCCTTCTAGCCGTGCATTTAGACAAGATTTGATTAAAAGGGTAAGGAAACAGCTATTGAACCAGATTATACTTCATACCAACAAGCACAATGGGTTTAATAGCCAAAGAAATATCTTATGATCATCAACTTAATCAATCAATATATGAGATGATAGTCATATACAAATTGAATGAGCATTAACAAAGAACATTCACTCACAAGATATCAAAGACAGGAAAGGGAAATCTGACAACACAGCTGAGGGAAGCTTGAAATCTTTCATATAATAAGAATAAGTCTTTTTGTTATAGTGGCAGCATCATAGCACTCAAAATCGAACCCTTGGTTCATATTCTATCTTACTATTTATAACATTACAAAGAAGTTCTCTGATACTAAAAACATGGATCAAATCAACTAAAAATAGCAAGTAAAAATTTGTTGCAAAATATGTGGGATGTTTCCTCAAAATGAGGTCAATCCCAGATTTGTCTCAATTGATTGTTGATGATGTGTAGGCAACCTCCCAAGGCTAAAAGATCATTCTCCCATGGAGACCAAGTCGAGTTGGCTGATGTGGCAAAATACCCTGCTTTTTAGTTCAAATGAAATTGTCCATAAGCCTTTGAAATATCTCTTTTTCCATGCTTTGTCAAAAAATAAATGTTGAACTAGATCTGATAATTCATTTGGCATGCATTAGAAAAGGTTCTGAATCTTTTCATATCAAAAATCCCTGACCTGTGTAAAAACTTGCATTAATTCTGGATACACAGACTTTCGGTGGTTGACTGGAACAGTTCCTGGGTGAGTTATCCACCGAAAGCGCATGTTTCGGTGGTTAATGAGCACAGTGGGGCTCTCTTAAACCACTGAATGTTGCACTTTGAAGACCTTTCAAAATTGCAAAAATGACTGTTCTGAAACTTCTTTTAGCACTCAAACTTTATTGGATACTGTAGTCTTAATTCGAGCAGACCTTCGAACCTTTGCTGACTGTGTAGGGGAATCTGTTACATCTATTATAGTTGTGGCTAGATTAGCCAACGTATCTAACCCATCTTGTTCCTCCTCTGGTGATTCAAGCTTCTTTAGCTTGAGCCTTAGAACCCTGAGCTACCTGTATAATTCCATGTTTTCTGTAATCAACTCTCTGTTTCTAACTTTGATTGAATCATGTTTTTCTTTAAGAGTTTCATTCTCTTTGAATAGTTTATCATTTCTCTCGGTGAGGTATGTGTTTTCCTTTTTTATTACCCTCTCCAATACTTCCATCTCATAAATCTCTCGCAGAAGCTTGTTTATCTTCTTGGTCTTACCTTTTTGAGGCCTGCTTGATGAGGCTTCTGCTTTTGGTTGCCTGTGTGTTTCTGAAGGCTTTGATGGAGTTATATTTATCTTCAGTTTTGCATCCTGTTTGATCTGCAAGTTATCCTGTGCTTTTGCCTTTTCCTACTCTAAATTAGAGTCACTATAAGGTAAGTTGAGAGGGTTTTTCCCTGTGACAAGGTTTCTATCTTCAAACTTTAACTTCCTCTTGATTCCTCCCTGTTTTCTGGATGATGCTTTTATAGAATCCCTGGGCATTGAAATTCCTTTCCTCCTCCTGTGGCTACTCTTGGGAGTAGGATCATTTTTGCCTCTAGACTTCTTTGCTTTTATCTCTAGAGGTTTTTCTATCTGAAACTCATTCCAGAACAAGAAGAAACTCCATTCTATTTTCTTCCTCTGAAGAGCTTCTTTGACAAGGAGGGTAATCAACCCCTGATGTGATATTCTTCTTATAACTTTAGTAGGCTGAGCGTTTACCTGTTTTTCCATTTTGATCAGGGTTCTATGAAAGAAATAAGGTATGTTTAAGTGTTCTCTGCCTGTGAAGTGGTTCAACAATTTAAAATGATAGTACATAACCCTGTTATAACGCCCCTCACAGGTGATGTATACCAAAATCGCCTTCAGAAGGGTCTGCCACTTCGATTCAAGATAGGACATAGGGATGTCCTTCTTCCAAGTCAGAGTTTTATGCACAGGCAGCAAATATGATCTGAATTCAACATTTGAGGGTGAAGAGGTTTTAAACCAGCAATCCCCTATTCTAGGCAACCCTGTGTACTTGGCAATAGATGCTTCATCTATAAAGAACTCCTCCCTGCCTACTCTAGCAAGCCTTCCATCGTATGAGAGGGCAAATTCTTCAGCAACTTGTTGGTGAAAGACTGTCAATTTCTCACAATATGTGAAAACTCCCACCTGTCTAAAACACTCTGCGACCTCTGGATGCTCTTCAAAATACCACATGCCATCCACTTCTGACCTCAACGTAGGGCTTTCTTTTGCCATGGTTCAATACTGACTGTGTCTGAAACTATGGGCAACCAGGTGTTTCGAAAACAATGGTTCTGGGAACTAGGGATACAGTCGATATTACTTATGAACAAACGGTGAAATCATTTGACAGAGCATAGGATTGATAAA
>CBVK0100069972.1:0-14609 GCA_900067695.1 Picea abies
TAAGTGCTCACTTTTTGCTCACACATTGACGAAAAGAGCACGAACAAAGAGACTTATGGATTGTAAGATCTTCAACTGGGTGCGAAGATCAACCCTTCATCTGGGTGCGTAGGGAGGGGAGAGAAAGATAGGAGAAGATAAGATATGCTATCTCAGAGTGTAGATAAGAACTGTATGCTTTACATCAATATAATATAGCACAATTCTATGGATGTAGCCCTAGAGAGAGGGTGAAACACGTATATTTTATGTTGTGCATGATTGGTATTTTGTATTGGTCATTCATATATTGTTATCGCATTGCTAAGGTAGATATGATAGATGCATGGAGTAGATCAAGATGATAAGTGATATATGAATGCTGTGTTGTTCCTGTGTTAGATCCACTTGATATTCCGCTTGGTTGTAGACATCTCTGTACTACAACCCCCTCATAGCCACTTCGGGTAAGACTACATCTGCTTCGCAGGTGTTTCCGAAAGGGACAATAGCTAGGGCTTGTTGGTACGCTCTTGGAGCTGAACCCTAGGTCTGCCCCTGTGCCAACAATATGTTTAATAGAGTCTGTCCTAGTTTGAAAACTAGGGTATTAATAGATGAAAGAAGATTTGATATGACTAGATCTGATAAGAATAATGAAATATGTGTTATATCTATGCATAGAAAGAATGTTTGGACTAATGAATGGATGCAGGATCTCATAAATAATTTATTGCAGGTTAGCTCCTATGATCCTAATGCGCAGTACAAGAGAAGCTGGGGATCATTTAAAAGAAATAGATGATTAACCCCTGTTACAACTGTAGAAAATCGGGACACGTTGCTAAGGCATGCCCTGGGAGAAGACCTGGTTGTCTTTGTTGCAAAGCTATGAACCATGAAGTGTTGGATTGCCCTAGAATGATTTCTAAGCTTGAAAGTATGAACATAAGATAAGAAAACCCTAAGGAAGTTCCAAAAACTAAGGCTATAGTAGAACCCCAGAAAGAATCAGAGAAGGCATTTCTACAGATGAAAGAAACCTTGAATGATCACCGACATGTTAGATTATCAGAGATATTTAAAGACAAGGAATGCCTTGAAGCAAGAATAAGATACTTTGACATTGATTGTGTTCTAAATGAGGAAAAACAGGTGAATATCATGACAGAGAGAACTTGGGAAGCTATAGGAAGGCCTGCTATGATTCCTTCATTAGGAGGAATGAGGTTATTCAGAGGAAAGATGGTAAACCTATGTGGAAAGCTTACTCAGATATCTATGAATGCCAATGGAACTTTGACAGAAGAAGATTTTGAGATTATTCAATTTATTGAGGACTACACCTTGTTTACCATGTTACTAGGGAAACCTTGGATTGAAAGAGATCAAGCCAGATGAAAAGAAGAAGAAGAAGTTTTGGAGCAGAAGAGAAAAGTGTTAAAATATTTCATGACTAGAAGGATCACATACTTGATTGAAGAACATGATAATAGGTCGAAGCTACTTAAAAATAGAGACCCATATGTCGAAGCTTCAAGAACATTAGAAGACTCGCAGACGAGTAAGGTACCTATCTCGGATAAAAAAGAGGTGTTAATCTCGAATCCTAGGAAGAATCTGAAAAACACGCAGTGACTATGTCCAAAGACGATAAGAATCAGAATGGAAAAAGGACTATAGAGACAAATCTCACTGGGAGGAAGGCTAGAAAGCTAAGTAAGAAGAGAGCTAAGTTTGAAAAGTTACAGAAGGTTCCAGAGGGAACTTCGTAGATAGAAAATTTACAGAATGGGAGCTTCGCTGGGATATCAGAACAGTGACATATGGCACTTTGCCATGGCAAGGAAATATAGCCGTTGGGACCGATATATCCATTCAACTGTTGCTCCGAATGAGTGGGAAATCATTTATAGCTCGACACCAGACCGTTGGACCATGCCATAAAAAACAAAACAAGAGTTAATGAGGCTTCATACCCATTACAGGTGAACCATTATGGAGTTGCATATTTATCCCATTGCGCCATGCACAAAGAACACTTTTTCTAACCAAGAATTTGAGCCCGTAGACTAAGTGAATTGTATACAATGATAATTTCCCTCTTGCTATTTATTTTAGTGCAGTATCTGAGTTAATTTTGAACCCAATATTATTAATCCCAAGCGTGTATGTCCGACGAGCTCACCGCAGTTGAAGAATCAGTAACATAAGTACTCCTTGAATTGATGACTAAAGGAGTCATGTCGAAGAGAGGATTGTATACCGATCTACAAGCATCATCGACAAGAGGACTACCGACCTCTCCGTCCACTGCTTGAGCCAGACCATCACGACCCGCAGATGAGAAGCGAACCAAGAACAAAGACGATCTCACGAATTCTAAGTTGATTTCAAGAATTTTACCCACCTATCTACCTTCTCTAAGTAGCACAATAAATTGAGACAGTGTGCTCAGAGACTTTGAGTACAAATTGGTCACTGTGTACCTCCCGCAGGGGATACACACAGTTCATGCAGATCAAGAAAATATAGCAACATTCAAGTTTAGCAACTTCAACCTCAGTAACAGGAAGATCTACAACATGCTCACCACACATAAGTACCTAACTAGGAAAAAAGGAAAGAATTCAAAGATAATTTCTCAATCATGGAACCATAACCTCGCACAGTCCACACTGCTCAACGTCATGAAGATTCCTCACTTTGGAAGACACCAAGAAGTGAATGCATGTGTAAAACTACTGCTGCCCTGTTACCATGGTGGATACTTGTGGTTAAACCGCCATATCATAGTGGATCCAACATTGATCAATTAGATCACAGGGCTGAGTATGCAAGGCCCTGACCCACAAGATTTCTATCCTGGAAAAAAAATGGATCGCGCTCTAGCACAAAGGATCAAGGAAATCTACTGAGATGTCGAAAAGGGAATGCGAGGCTACAAGGTAGCTTCTATCCAAAGAGGCACAATGCACCTAACCTGTCGATTGATCATAGGAAAGTTAGTCCGCAAGAACCAACCCACCCAAGTGACTGGTTTTGTAGTCGACCTCGCAGGGAAGTGCGCAGAGGGCCTACAAATGAATTGGGTGAAGTACCTTGTGAACCAATTGGAAATGGACTGCAGGGAAGCACAAGATCAAGGATATGAGTTCCACTTAAGTTGGATTCTAATCCTGATTTATTTCATTGCATGGGAAATGCCGAAAGGTGAGACCTTCCCCGACATCGATCCCTTTGAACCTCTTGCCACGAAGTTCAATACACTTATGGTATTCCAGTGACATGAGAAAGAAATGGAAATCAAATGCCGTATTCCACACATATTACAATCAACTGAAGTTATGTATCTAGTCCGAGCCTTGCATCATGCCAAATAATCTTCATAGGTTTCAACCTTTAATGAAATTCAACACAGACTGCCATTTCATTTATATTACAGCGCACGCTGACGAACACAAGAAGCAACTTCAGTCTTACTAAAAACTAACATATAGAAGAAATCACCAAGGATTGGTCAATATACCTCCTCATTCCAACAGACCCTGCAGAGATATCTGATTTAGATAGTCCATAAAATGTGTCGAATACACCTAGACCTAGCAAGATAAAGAAGACCGAAGAGGTCCATAATTTAGATAGTGCATCCATGAATACAGATTCCATATCAGAAGAGAAAGGAGGATATGGTGGAGAGATAGATGGTGCAGAAGTTGAACATAAGAAAGGTGAGGTTACATCGCCTAGAGATGAGGAGGATCCCTCGAAGAAAAGGAAGGTTTCCTTGCTGAAACCTTCCTCCCGAAAGAAAGTGAAAGCAACCATGACCAAAATTCAAACCATCCTCACCTTCGTCGACTTCAATTTCATCATAGCAACCCCGAATGATGCTTCACTGGAGATAGCAGAGAAGCAAGAAGCTAATCAGGAGGAGGTGTTCCATCAGATTAAGAACGAGCTCCAAGGAGTGTAGTAGGCACTACAATCCAACTGTGTAGTCTCCACTGTGCCTCTGTCAACAAGAACATTAGAACTGGGAGATGAGCTATCTCAACTCCACCACATTGCTGATACACTCAAATCTCGCCTTCGACGAGATCAGGAAGAAACAACACAAGCTACCTAGGCTTTGGAAGAAGTACAGGGAGACCTTGTAAAACAACGTAGTAATGTAGAATGGGAAAATATTGCTCTACAAGCGAAGTGGTATGAAGAAAAAGCACAACTACAAAAAAGAAAGGAATAGTTTCTCACAGGGAAACTCAAAGTAAATGAAATGGTTCACATAGCACTTCACTCTATGAAATTCATTGAAGTAAAGACCAAAGAGCAAGTTCCACAACAGGTGGCACAACTTGAAGAATTAATCCAGCATCTCCAACAACGCATAGTAGACTTGGAGCTCTGCACTGTGCTTGAGACCCCTCAAGATGTAAGAGACCAAAGGGAATCAAATGCTTGAAGTGTAGTTGACAGACTAAAAGATCTTGCCTTGGAGTGCAAGCAGCTGAGTAACTACAACGCCCAAAAATATGAGAACCTCACTGAGAATCCAGAGTTACAGGAATTAGAGTCGCAGCTCAAGGAAACAAAGCAACACATAGACACACTACAGGCGTAGCTGAAGGCCTTATCGGTTGTGGAAAGAATGAAGTGGTCTCAGGAGAAATGCACCGCCTAGAAGAAGATCTATATGATTCAAAGAAGAGTGATGTAAGTTACTCAACGACTTCAACCAATGCAAGATAAGGTGTGCCAATTATTCACAGAGGTTGAAAGCCGAGGAACAAAGCTAGAACAAGTTGTCATCATAGAAGAACAATGCCTAGAAGGGCCCATGAATGAATCAGTAACCCAGGAGTTCACCGAGCAAGAGGTTGTCGCACAACAATAGGTCGAAGTAGCTTGAGCCAAGCTCGAGGCCTTCGAAGAAGAACTGATCAGATCAGAGTGACTGGGGATGAGTCACAGGTGAGTGTTGGGGGCTTGTTGGCCCTTGATCAAGTTTTGGGAGATTCTTGGTCATATTGACCTATTTTGGGACTTCGACAACCTGTCGAAGGAGGAGCACAAGATGAAGCTGATATCACAGGATCTGGGCCCACTTTTGGGTCCTTTTTGGGTTTTTGGGAATATGTAATGGGTTTGGGATGTTGGCCCATGGGTTTACCCATGTTTAGGCCTATTTTGTAATGTATAAATAGAAGGCTAGGCAATGTAAGAAGGAGTCAAGGTATGCATCTATGTGATGTGAATGTATGCTAAATGCAAGTAGAGTCTATAAGTGCTTTGTGCATGACTGTAAGAGACTTACAGAGCTAAGTGCAGGTCCTTGTAGTAGATTGTGGAGGGCTTAGTGATGTAACACAAGGAAGAAAGATCTAGCGAGCTGCGTAGATGTTCTATCCTATGTGGAGTAAGGGTTTTGATGGATTTGTGCTTGTAACCGATTGACTGAAGACAATAAACAAGAAGAGTTGGTGGATGCAGCCCTAGGGTGGGGGTGAACCACGTAAACACTGTGTTGTCTTGCTTTGTGCTTGCCTGGATGTGTTTATATCTTTTTTTTCTAAGTGCTTAGAGATGATTAGATAGATATGCTTGTGCTTAGTGCTAATGATGTATAAGAATGTTAGATATGATCTATATGAATGTGCTGAGTGCTTGATATACTAGATCTGACCTATCTATTTATGCTAAGTGCTTAAGTATGTTATATCAGTGTGAATGCTGGGAAGCCTTGTTTTATCAACGAAGTGGTTATTGATTTTATATTGAGGAACTGGTGGTGCTAAGTGCTTTATTAAGTATTATAATCATAGATTTGTGTCCCATCTAAGGTTGCAGACACCTGAGTCTTGCAACCACCCCTACCTCTACCTCGGGGGAGACTTCATCTGCTTCACAGATGTTGCTGAAAGGGTTCGTAGTTAGGGATTTTTTGGTGCGTTGTTGTAGCATTGAACCCTAGGTCTACTCTTGTGCCAACACAGTAGTTTGTTATAGATGTTAGAATAAATGGCTCATAATACAGATCCCATATCTCATACTTAATCATAGGCTGTAAACACCTGAGTCTTACAACCACCCATTTAAATCTATTTTGGGTGAGAGTGTGTGGTGCATTCTATGTACCGTGTTGCCTTTTGGTTTACCAGAAGGGCCAATACTTTTAGGCTTTGTTGGTACCCTTAAAGATATGAACCCTGGGTTAACAACACAGGTAGTAGGAAAGAGTAGTTCATGTAAGCCAACAAATGGTTTCATTTCCATGTTAAGATGAACAAGAGAGGACTGAGTAGATGAGATAGAATGCATGAGAAAAGAATGAGTGAAACCAGAAGACTGCTGAGCCACTAGAAGGGAATTTTGAGACCATGGAACCCCACAAAAGAAGAAATCAAAGGTTGGCTGAGAACTAAAGAGCTAGAGTTTGCCTAGAAAGACAAGAGAAACCCTAGCATCACACCTTGCAAATATCTAGATAAATACGTGTTTAAGAATTTACACGAAGTCCTTTTCTGTGATTTTCCCCACCTACTACAGGAGTGGATACTAAGGTTGAAAGATAACCACGCAACAAACCAGATCCGACAGTTAGATTGGACCCCAATACAGGTTGAGCGGTTACATCAGGTGAACAACAAATTCACATGCGCAGTTGAATTTTGGCTTGACAGTATTGTGGTAGGCTTCATCACAGAGTTTGCAGTCGACATAATGAAGTCATACAGTGCAATAGAGCAGGAATTTCTATGTGGACCTGTTGGCAACCCCACAATATTTTCACATTTTAAAGCGACAAATAATAATTCCTATAGCTGCCTACGCTTTGTCATATAAATATTTCTATTTGAAGGTGACTTTTCTGCTGTAAAAGGGTGTTTCAATTGTTCCTATTTTATTTTCGTTTTCATGCTTCGTTCATGAATGAAAGCATGAATGAAGCATTGAAACTTATAATTGTATTGCAATTGTATCTAAGGCTTATGTCTCTAGAAGGGTAAATGTTCTTACAAATCTTTTAAGGAATGCTATTTTGCTTTGAAGCTTATCTTATATCAATAAAATAGTTTTTTTAAGTTGCTCATGGATTATAAGATATATCTTGAGTACTTGAATGATACACTAAGAATCGATTAGCAATATACTATGGGTTTGTTTCATTTATAATTCTTGGTAAATCATTTTTCATTTCAAATTGTCGTTATGCTTTGGTTTGTAAAACATCTCTTCTCCTAACCTTAGAAAATCAACTCCACCCTTTACACAATGATGAGATTCAAACACACCTGGTCGTATCTTGTACTCTGTTTGAGGTGTCAGTTCGAATCGATAGATCCATCACCACAAACTAGAGTATTGGGTTTCTCTCTGTAATCAAAACACTCATTACCCGTAATGCCCTAATTTTCGTGGCTTCTGTTATCACCATATAATTCCCAGCTGGTGTCCGAGTTTCAGAAATTTTATGATGGATTAAATCGCTGCACAACTGTGATAAATTTAGAGGACCTGTCTATATTTGGTGGTGTTTGGACGAAGTAGTATAGATATGAAGAATAAATCTCAGCTGACCGTTGATCTCAAGGGAATACCAGATAAACGACTGAGATGTGTATAGGAGATACAACTAGCACAAAGATTAAGTGGTCGAGGGCGGGCTGGGGAAAATCGTCACGGTTTTTTACGGGACGCGTGGCGCCCTTAGAAGTATATCAGAAAGGAGGGATGTCTAACCAAAACCACCTTTTTCAACCTCCAATGTCAAATTCGTTGGGAAAGATGGTGACCGTAGATCTTGAAATGACCTAGATCAACGATTGAGGTACAATTCGGCGATCGAAGTAGCGCAAGAATTAGATGACAAGGGGCGGACCAGGGAAAACTGCCCTGGTTTAAATCATGGACATGTGACATTCTCTGAGACACATTGGGGATAAGGGTGGTTCAACTAAAACTGATTTTCTCCAAACCACGATGGAAATAGACGCCTATAAAAGGAGGGACCTTAGGCATTATTCTATGAGTATATGAAGCAGTCGAATGTTTGGAGATTTGGCGCAAATCTTCCATCCAAACTTTGAAATTTAGGACTGAACCAGATCAGGTTTCTCACCGCTTATCAAGTATTCTTCACGATGGTTGCCAATCGTATTGTTTTATCTGTGAGTGAACCAGATACTCCCTCCAGGGAAGATTCCCTAATTGACAGAGATTCTGAGGTTTTCGACACAGTGACAATGGTATTTCCCGTTTCTGTGTCCAAAGAAAATTTTCTAAACAATGTCAAATCCCACATATCCTTTCTTGAAGAGACTTGAGCCTCTTTCGCCCCTTATGTCATAGAAACAATTTTCCCATTCCCCGAATTCATGAACTGGTGTGCTGAGTCGTGAACTGGTGTGCTGAGAGATATTACCAGGGAGAAAGAGTCATCCTAAACAAATTAGGGTCATAAGTCCTATGTAAAGTAGATGGTCCTTCGCTCTGACATGCCCTAAATGTAATAGATTCCTCCCTTGTGGTGTCAGAACCCTTTGAGGAACATAGAATGATTATGATTTATAGGGAACGCTTGCCCAAGGTAAAAACCCTGTTTTTGCAAACCATAGTCAAACCTGAACATCATTCAGAAAGTCTATCCCTGCCTACCAATCTAAGCATCATGATTGTCGAAGTCGAGTGGGATTTCTCTCTGCTGAGTCAAATTCTAGGTCTAGACAATGACAAGTTTGTGGTAGAGGTTATGTTAGGAATCCTATTAATTTTCTTCCTATCTGGGCAATCAGTCTGTGTCAGTTTTGATGAATTTATTGCTGAGAACATACATCAACAACTGGTTAATTTCATCTCATTGAGACATTTTAGATACTACTCTCATCTGTTGAGAATGTTTCTGGGATCTAAAAATACCGAGCTTCCTGAAGCTGCATTTATTTCGATCGAGTGTAAAAAGATCACCATGCTCATCTTCATCAACAAAATCATGTCTAGAATATATAGTCTCATTTTCAGTTTAGATTTGCCAAGGGTCCTAGAAGAGATGAAAAGTTCGTTGCAACTGAGTCCGGAGAATGCTATGGGAGACTGGATGTTTTTCACTTAGTCCACCGTGATTTGGGTATACGGATGCAAAGAAAGACCTCACCTTTTACCAGTTTTCCTGATTCCTAGGATATTTGCATTGGAATTTATAAGACATAGGATCATCTCAGAGACTGAACACTTCCTCAAAGATCGCAAGGCATCAAATATGAAATTCCCGTTCATGGTAGGTCCTTTTGTGGTGAAGAGAAAGTCTTGTTTGCCTCAAATTTAGTATAAAATCAATGAATTTGGGTTCACACAGTTGCAAGGAAGAAGATACGATCCAAATCAGGTTATATCAAAGAGAATATTGGCAAGCATACAAGGCCCTTATGAACACAAGCATGAGCACGTTGAAGAACTAGATAAATTGGCCAATCTAGAGACCTGCACAGAAATGGAGGTCATCACGCTGCATGAACAAGCAAAGTAGACAAAGACTACTTCCCAACAAAGCTCAGCACAAAAACCCTCACCCAGGTTGATTATCAAGGCTCCTAAAATGAGCATCTTCAATAAGAGAAGTGGTTCAAAATCCCTAGGGGATAGCGACCAACAAGACACCCTCAAGAAAATGAGAGCCACATCACCTTTTCCAATTATTGACTTGGAAGAAGAAGAAGAGAAAGGAAATATGTGCATGGAGATGGTAGACACTAAGGTCCAGAATGAAGAGATCAATCCTAGAGACAAACTACAAAACAAAGGCAGCATGAAGGTTTTCAGTAGCAGGAAAAAAATATTTGGCTAGACTCCTAGGATGATTTATCATTCTAAGGAAGACTTTCTACATCAGTATGCAGTGAAAGGGAGTATGGACAATAGAGAGATAAAGTAGCTTTTCCCGAAGTGGAAGGGACATATCAGCGCAAAGCTCACCTACTCTCAGTCAGAGATGTCAAGAAAAAGACATTCAACATTGTAGTGGCCGATAATGATAAGGTATTTGAGTTCAAAGTACACTATGAGAACATCGACGCTCCTGACAAAGTGAAATTCCACAGAAATGTCAATGATATGTTGTACGCTAATTACCTAAACTTAGCTTTGAAAGTTGCAAGGTTGACAACACATGTATTGAAACTGGATGGACAACTGAAACAAGAAAAGGTGTCCAACAAAGCTTGGATGATGCAGGTAAAAAGATTAGAGTCTGAAGGTCCACAAGGGGTGAATCCCTCTCTGGAAAAAAAGGATCAAAATGATTCAAAGTTTGAAGAAAATATTGAATATGTCACCTACAGACCATCCACAAATGGCAGAGTTAACTGCTTTGGAGCAGGAAAAGGAAACCTTTAGACAAGAGGCTCTAGACTACAAGGCTAAGGTGTTGCAGTTGGAGAAAGGGAAGGAAAGTTGGTCATAGATGTAGGCGAAAACATCAGATATGGAGATTATCATACCTGCTAATGCAGAGGCTGGATCAAATGCTGAGGGGTTAGTTTAGGCTATGTCCCATATAAGTTTGAAAACAAGCAAGATCAAGAATCTAAAAGAAAACTTAGAAAAATTGAAACAAGAGGCTAAGGTGAAGGACAAGAAATTAGCTCAACTCTATGGAGAGAACCAAGACCTGCAGGAAAGAGTGAACAAGATAAAAACCAGATTGAAGGGTAAAACGCTACTGCAGGGAGCCAAACATGTGATATGGGACGCGATTGCTGTGGAGGTTGCTAAATTCAGAAGTTATCTGAACTTTATCAATGACAAGGAAAACATGGCTGCTACATCTCGAAACAACTGCATTGTTGTAAATGAAGTGCTAGTGAAGAATCCCTCGGAATGGGCTCAAAATGCCATCGACTTGTTGAATTCCATACCAACCATCAATATTCAGACCATCGGTGTGAAAGACAGGACCGCTTTAATTGTTTTAGCCAGGAGAATCATTGCCAAACACAACCTACTCAGATCGGTTAAGAAAAAAGCTATGAAAATGGACCATAGCATACAGGAGTTTAAAGACGCCTTCGAACAATTGTTTGCTAAAGGCCTCCCCTCATTCTGGGATGGTAAAGGCTCATTGTACAATCAGGAAGATTACCACACTCTTCTTATGCAATGCAGGATGGACCATTCCAGGTTTGAAGATATGGAAGAAATTCTGAAGGGTCCTAGCTTGGTACATCACTTAGCTATTGATTTCGAAATTCTGAACAAATTCAAAACAGTGAAAGTAAGCATGGAAATCATATCCTACGCAATGTGCATCGACTTGGAAATTTTGATTAAAGAAATGATGGACTACGAAATCCCCTCTGATGCACAATCGAAGGAACTTATATAGTTGGGAAAGACAAAATGCCATGTCCCCGGAACCAACAGATGATCTCCAGCTGTCACCCATCGTACCAGACCTAACGAAAGTACAGAGAAGACCAGGTGTAGCGGAAGCAGTCGGGTGGTTAGAGAGATTATTCATGATGGTGAAATGTTTCTTTTTGTTAATGATTGTAAGTCATTTCGTATACCAAAACTGACATCCGAAACTGTTACAGAAGCTGAAACGTTTTAGTTTCAATTATTTTTTATCAAATTGTATAAGTACTAAGAGGCTTGAATTAGCCAATGTTGGCAGAAGTGTAAGAGAACCTTTTTGGTTGTATCAAACTTTATTTGTAATTTTTCTGAATCTGAATTGAATACAAATGCAAAATATTTTGAAGTCTCTATGAAAAGATTCTAACGGGTGGTGATATGATCTTTGTTTCCTTTCATCGTATGTATTTCATGTAGCCCGTCATTTCATTTAAATTTTCTTTTGTTTAAATTGGAGAGTTTAAAGGCCCATAATTCGTCTTGCGACGCTCTTGGTCTAATCAATTTAAACTATGTGATTGTCTTCTTAACTTATTCAGAATTCATTTAAGCAATGCTCTAATGCAGTTATTTGTCTTCTTTATCTTCCTACACATCTTTTTATTTCAAGAATAACTCAGATTCATCTCCTTATTTATCCTTTGTCCTCTGGAGAGTTCTATCAGTCTATGCATTGTCTTCATTCACTTTCATAATTTTGACTCCATAGCCCATAGTGTTCCCCTCTTCTTCACCAAAAACTCTATTAAAAATCTCTCAAACAAATCAAATCTAGCTGCTAGATTCCATAGATATATAAAGTGACACGAGAGAACCCTCTCTGAGTTGGGCATGCTAGTGCCTCAGCTCTAAAGCTGGTTGAAACAGTTACCTCTGTCATTTGTCTATTCAACCCGATAAAATTTACAGAGGGATAACAACTTGAAACCCATTATTCTCCCATTCTGGTCACGCTAGGGTAATCGTGAGTTTTATTCCTTTGATATTTTCTCTGGTTCCTTTTGTTTTTGAAACCTTTCATGCTCACACTAATTTCTGGCTGCCTTCGTGACTGCATGTTTGAACCCTTATGTACCCTGTCATTTGTGTCAAACCAAATGGCTCCCAAACCTTGCTTCTATATGATGATGTGAGTAAAGACCTTAAGAGTCAGGGTTGGGTTGAGTTTCTCAAGAAATTATAGGGTTACAACTTGCAAGCAGCTCAAGAGTTTTCCCTCTCTTTCGATGGATGTCGAGCCAAAGTGGGTGATTTTCAATTAGAAATCACCAAGGAATTTCTGAGCGAGGCAACGGGCCTTCCCCTTACCGGGAAAAAATGGTTTAAAAATTCCAATTTGGAGGAGGTGCCATGGAGTCAGTTTGTTACCTCTCAGAAAATCTAGTGCTGTGACAAAGGTATGCCAATATCTCCGTTGAATATTAGGTGGCATGGTTTATTGCAAATTTTGAGGCAATTCATTACATGTGAAGGTCGCTACGGCCTCGTTTTCCTTTACCACATAAGACTGCTAATGCATTTTATCAGTTTCCAGTTAAACATGCCATTTTACTTATTTAGGAGTTTATATAAAATGTCTAAGAGATATAAAAGGCAGAGTTTGAATTCCAGTTTATTCCACCATGGGTTGATTAGGTTGTTGTTAGCCCATCATTTGAAACTACATGGTGACGATTGGGATAATTTTGTAACCCACAATGGATTTGCTATAGTAAACCCTGTAGAAATTCCTGTGGTTGATAAAATTATGCTAGAAAGGCCCCTTATTCCTTCCAGTGATAGGTCATATTGTTCATGTGAAAAACCTTGTGAAAGGGCTAAGCCCAATCAGACTATATTTGGGCAACAAGATGCTAGACCTAGGGTCATTGAATCTCCTGAGCATGAGAAGTATGTTTTCCCTAATACCATTTCAAAAACCATCAATAAAAACTCACACAAACTGTCAAGGAAGAATCCAGACGTAGGTTTTAATAACAAAAGGGATGGGAGATTAATCTCGAGGAGCCTACGAAATATATGAAAAGCTCATGTGAGCTCGATCGGGGCGATCGAGGTCCATGAAAGCTTTGATTCTAATATTAAAAATTTCTTGGCAGGTGAAGACCCAAATTACTCCAAACTGGATCTAAGTTAGACTTTTGATTATGTAAATAACCTTCCACCATGCCTGAAACATAACAAAGATTTTCCAGGAATCAAAATCAGTCAAAAACCCAATCTAGTGGTAATGTTTTGACACACAATCATGTGTCTCCTCAACTGACTGTCCCAGTTCCATAGTGTGAAGTGAGCATACACTAGATTGGTCAATATTACACAGATGTCCCCATCCTTCAGGAAAAGATCAAGACCCGTATGGCTCAAAAAGACTTATTAACAATTGAAAACTGTGAGCTCAAGATCAGTGCACAAAGGCAAGGAAAACGTTTGAAAAAGACGTGAAAAGTCATAATAAAAAATGCTAAGTGTGTCAAAGCAGTGATCAACTCTGAGATTTTATGAGTCGAATTTAGTATTCAGTTGAAAGGATATGATGTATCTTGTGGTGATCTCATAAGATGGAGCATTTATGGACTTATTTAATCAGTGATTTCCTCTTGGTTTATTTTGTAAATCAAAACAAAAACTTTCATAATTTTGGAGATAAAGTTTGATATTGAGTGGTTTTTTTTAGACCCTCTATTTTTGTAACTTGTAGATCCTTTTTGAGATCTCATCCTATGTTACAAGATAGGATGTTTAGCTGGCAATAACTCTTTAAATACTTCAAATTTTTTGTAATGAAATCATCTTAGCCCGGGGATGAAGGTGGACAAATAATTTACAAACTTGAATGGAACAAAAATTTGCATTTTAGCTTTAGCTTCATGTAAATGGTGTTTTCATTTATACTTTGTTTATCCTGATAAACTAATAGTTTTTGATAGCTTTAGAATTCACAATATGTTATGTTTTTGGGATAATTCTTTTATAAATATTGTCCATATTTGATGCTTCAGATATTAACAGTGTGATCATCCATTCAGCTTAAATGACAACATTTCTCTTTAAGTTTTAGTTGAATGATCAAATGCAATGTTGTTACAATCAGATTTATCTTAATGTAATCGCTTGCGATCATAAGATCACATGACCTATTTGTATCATTTATTCTGTTATTAAAAATCAAATGCCAACACACCATTGTGAGATCGGAAGAGCGTCGTGTAGGGAAA
>CBVK0100069973.1:0-14607 GCA_900067695.1 Picea abies
TAGTGGTCTGGATCATTATATATGACAGATCTGTAATGGTGTGGATCATGATATTCCTCTCACCCGCGACGGTTGCAAGGTGGTAGGCACTTGAAAAGTCGGCCGCGCTGTGCATGGAGTATAGGTCCTGCTGTAGCTCTTGATCGAGTGGACACTGGCGAGGGATCCACTCTGCCATAATCTCCACTCATAACTTCTTCTGCTGCTGCTTCTTCCACGCTCTTATCGCTCTTATCGTTCTGCATCAAGCTGTTCATATCATTCATGGCTTCTGAAGAATATGCAACAGAAGGTAACGTGAGAAATAGAAGTGCAGTGACAGCTATGACTAGCAGCATCCCAGTCGGCCTGAAGCCTTCCATGATCTTCATTGTCTGAGAGAGAGACCGTCTGCACAGGTTGTGATTTGTTCACTGCGTCTGTGAATGGTGTTGTTGATGAATAATATACATACAACACGCCAAGCAAATGTTCAACCACTCCAGAAGGTCTGCCATGCTATTTGTGTGATTCAGATTGCGTCTCCAGCTTTAAATCGGGCAGGAAATCGGCCATGGGTAAAGGTGGCATGAAGCATCCAATTAATGCTTCCTTAACAACCAATCTGGTGGGTAATTAGCGTAGGATTTGATGATGGGATGTGAGGTAATTAGCATGGGATGTGAAGTCTTGTATATAAACTATAAACGGTAGGACAGTTGATGATGAAGCGTGCTGTTAAGACACTTTGTGATAAATTCAATCATGTTAAGAGTTGAGATTTTTACTGCTTCAAATTTTTCTTGATAATTAATATAAAATTCTAATCTAAAATAAATATATGGCAGTTTTAATAATATCTTTTATTATAAGCAAGAGAGGGTAATGGACGACATCAATGAAGTCAAGATGAAGACATTACCCATTTCAAACTAACACAACTATCAACATGTCAGAAATAAGTTCAATCTTCAAAAATTGTCCAAGCCTCTTAGCCCAAAAATGACCAAAAACAACAAAAAGCTTTGCAAATGCATTCAAAAAAAGAGTTTGTCTCCCTAGAGAGAATTGTGTTCTTCTAACACCAGACAATTTATGTCACCAGCTAGATCTTCCTTAGAAATGATACGATCCCTCGACTTAAGCTCTCTATAGATATGCGTGAAAGTAATCTTCCCAAAAGATTTTGAGATTCTATTCACATTGTGACCAATATAAAGAGAGCATTGTTTGTGATGAAGGAACAAGTGTGAGATTGTTTCCTCTTTAGCTTTGCAAAGATAGCAAAAGTCTAGGAAAAGTCAAGATCTTGTTTGCCCCTTTTACGAATCATGTCCCATGTGAGAACTCTACCTTTCAATACTAGCTAGAGAAAGATAACACATTTTGTAGGGAAATTTATCTTCCAGATTTTCTTGTACCAGTACTCAATTTGTTTTGGGCCCTCCATAGAAGTTGAATACCCAAGCTTGGTTGAATATTCCCCCCCCTGAATTGTCGTAAACCCAAGCCAATGCATCCTCTTAATTATTTGAATGAATGTGCAACCATTTTAGCTCCAAAATATAGTTGTCCCATAGAAGGTACCAATGATATCGAATCCCAACACTCTCACCTGATAACCAACCTTGTTGTCAGATAGAAGTTGTGTGTGGATCAACACACCTATTGAGACTAAGTCATCCTAAACATCTGAGAAAATCAGTGACTTCCCTTAGTAAAAAAATAACATGTCCACATCCCACAGTTGCATCAATCCCAACCTGAACCTGTTCCCTGGATCCTACTTTCCACGCAAGTCTTTTACCTATAATGTGAAAGATTTGGATGATCCTTTTCCACTATAAAAAAGAGTTTGGAACCTGTTTGTTTTCCTTTCTTACCCATTCATTGATAATCATGGGAGAAATGTACTTTTCAACCAGGGTTCCCTCCAAAGACTATCCTTGGTAAAAAACAACCAGAGAGACCTAGCCACTAAAACCTGAACGAAAACCACAATGTCCTTAAGTCCCCATCCGCCTAGATGCTTAGGCTTGGATAGAATCTTCCAACTAACCAAATATGAGCCAAAATGCTCCTTGTTGCCCTTCCAGAGATAATTAAAACAACATTTTTGAATGCAACCCAAGATACTGTTAGGAACCTTCACCAGAAGATGCCAATAGATCGGGATAGCTTCAATAACAGTCTTGATGAGAATCAACCTACCACCCTGTGAAATCCATCTATTCTACCATAGATTAATGCTCTTCTCAATCCTGCAAACTAGCCATGCCTAGTCCACTTTGATGTATTTATTCGACTTGAGATTAAAGCCCAAATACTTAAATCCCTCCTCCAAGTTCCCATGAGGAAAATTGAATATGTTTGATAGTTCAATCCTCAAGTGTAGATCCACCCACAAAAAATAAATAGTCAGTTTGGTTAAATTGACCACCATTCCCGTGGCATCGCAAAATAGATCCAATATTTCTTTAAGCACCTTGCCATCAGTCCCCTGACATTGATAGAAAATGAGCACATCATCCACAAAAAAAGTAGGTGTGTGAATTTGTCATTTCTACCACAGTGAATCCCTTTGAACCTGTGCAATGTTATTGCATCTAATATAGCTCTACTTAATCCATCCATTACCAATAAAAAGAGATAGGGAGAAAGGGGACACCCCTGATGGAGGCCACATTCGGGGTTGAAAAATGGAGATCTGACTCCATTGACCAACACAACAAAGGACATTGTAGTGGCACATACCATTACCCAATTCACCATATATAGGTCAAAACCAATTCGCAACAATAATAATCTCAGGAATAACCAAGAAACACGATCATATGCCTTTGCCAGGTCGATTTTGATGACCAAGACTAGCCTCTTTTGTTATCTGATAGAATAGATTCTGTAACACCCTATTTCCCCCAATTTGTAATTAATCATAAATAGGAATTACCATGCTAATGCATGAGGACAATGTAAATGTATTATTGTTTGAGTTGCCAATAACTGATTGTGGGGGTGAATCCTTGAAAGTACTGGCCATGATATCACTAGAGGAAGAATGTGAAAACTATAAGAGAGGGTTCATTATGACAAACAACCCCAAATTTCCCTTGATGAGGATGACAACCTCCTTCGGATCCCAAGGAGAGAAATCAGTTAATGAAGAAAGGATCGGTGGTTGAATTATCAACCACCCCCATGAATGGAAACATGGGTTGTTAGCCCGAAGTACCGCAGGGAGGTACCTGCAGACCTGAGCTTCCTTTTGATAGAAGGAACAGGATAGGTCGGCAAACCTTCCAAGGTAAGAGGGATACATAAGGGAGAAGAGACACCAGACAAAAAGAGCATAAGCTCGCAAGGGAGATGCACGGAGCTCTCCAGCAAGTCATGAACTAAAGGCCATGAGCTTGATGATGAGGAGCATCTGAGAAACCTCGCTGAGGCCATAACCGAGAGAGAAAGCTCTGAGTTACAAAGAATAGGACCCAAACAGAAGCAGAAACGGAGGAAGAACCCTCGAGAAGTGTGAGAATTCCCTAGTGATATCATGGCTTGGCACGTGGGTGGCCAGAGTGATAAGAATGAATACCTTTGTGCCTATGGTTGGGTGGAAGGATGAACACCCACAGTCAGTTGGTTGGCGGCAACCTGTAATAGATAAGTGATTTCCTACCCTGTGTAATTTAGCCGTAACTGTGTATGAATTGGTTATACTGTGTATGTTTCAAGAATTGTGCATATTTCTTAATAGATATACTGTATCTCCCCTATTTCTGCTTGATTGTATAACTAGGCCAGTAATAAATTATATGGTTAGGAGATGATTTTATACTCGTAAATGCTTGTGTCTTATGGAGGCATAAGCCAGAGTCACGAACTGTGTGTTCGTCGACCCCGGACACAGTTTTATGTACGCATGCCAACCCTCCTAATTGTTTAGAGTCCCTTGGAGGATGAAGTTTGTTAAGCTCAGGAGAGGTAGTGCAGATCGGCATAGGCTCTCTGTGAGGCAAACCGAACCCAGAACTCCTTAAGTCCTGGACAAGCTCAGGAAGGATCGCACTGTTGTGTGCAAGAACCCTGCATGGAGTGCAGAGGTCGAGAAACCCTTTGGAGGTTTCAGAGTGTATGAAAGCTTAAGAGTGACAAATAGACTGTGATTGAAATCGGATCTGAATCATTGGTTCAATGCGGAGAAATAGAGGTGAGGATTTTCCCAAAGTCCTAAAGGGTGAATCACCGATTCGCAGGGGAAAATCTAGACCATTGGAGCCTACCTCCAGACAGTCGAAGAAGAGTGCATAGGAGAATAGATCTGAACCGTCAGATAGAGCATAGGGGACCGATAGCTGTCGGATCCAGAAAAGGCACACGAGGTTTAACCTAGTGCATGTAGGGGAGAGAGGACTCGTCAAAGTCCTGAAAGTCCCGAAGTATTCGGAACTGTCCATCGACACAGGACACGTGGTAGTTGGGTAGCATTTCCCTGACTCGTAACTTGGAGTGGTCAAAGGGTAAGACTGCACGAACTCACGATTTGCGAAATCGCGACATGATCGTGGTCGTTGATCCATGAGTGATCTAGACCATCGGTTTAGTGTGAATAACTTTCAGTGTTTCGGCATCTGAGAAACTAGAGGGCAAGACCCCTCATCTTCGCAAGTTGTGAAATCCCGATATATGAAACGCCGATGTGCTCTGTGGATGAGCTGGTTTAGTGTGAATAAGTTTTGGTGTTTCGGCATCCAAGAAACCAGAGGGCAAGACCCCTCATCTTCGCAAGTCGCGAAATCCCGGTATACGAAACCTCGACGCACGATTAAGACTGGGTGTCTTTCAACACCCTTAAGCTCAGGAGGGATAGTGACCGTCAGATCCAGATCAACGAGGGTTGTTGATCTCATACACAAATTCCCATATCAAAATTCATGGATTGGAGTGATAAGAGATTTGGAGTCGCTACATCGTGAACTCCTGGTTCACGAAACTCCAAAAAGATCTGGACCGTTGGATCCAAATCATTGAGGATCGTTGGATCTCGTACAAGAACTTGCGTATCAAAGTTCGAGGAATGGAGTGACCAGTGGTTTGGGTCACTGCATTTCGAACTCTCGGTTACAGAAATATCGATACAGCCAGAACCATCGGATCAGGGGGAGATTCCCAGCCATCGATCTCATCGAAGGTAAGATTTCAGGTTTCGGGGTTTGAAGGGTCGAAAGACTTGACTCTCTTGCATCGCTGAGTCGCAAAATGTGAAAGGCACCTCTTGGCTTGGCCTGTGGTCATAACCAATGATCACATGGAGGTGGATAAGGGAAGAGCTAGCCTGCGCTAGGCCCCCGTAGGAATTTGGGGATTCTATCCCTTGAAGAAGAGCTGAAATTTTATTTTTGCCGTAGTGGGTATGTGAAAAATTGGTATTAGAGCATGGTTACAACACTTGGCCTGCTTGGGCTCATGTACGAGTCACGTAAGGAGATATTTTTATCTGCATTTTCTCTTTAAGGAGAAGGACTGTAGAATGAAACTGTAATTTGGGAATTTCTACGGAATTCTAGCAAAGGAATTATATTGTTCCTTTGTCAAAATGATAACTACTCTTATAGGAGTAGGGATGCTTTGATCAATATTACTGATAAGACTTGAGTATGAATAACAGAGGTGGAATAAATTGTGCTATGAAGCTGCACTAGCCAGAAAAGGGACATGAACTGAGTTGTTATGTTATAGTGTGACGATGGCTACCTACTAAAGCAGGTAGAGTCTCTTGCAATTGAGATCGCTGGTTAGGTAAGAATTAAGATCCTCATGAAGAACTCCGTCATAATTTAGGAAATCTGGTAAGGATTGGTAGGATCCTTAGAAAGTTATAATTATTGTATTATTAAAAGACTAAACCCTGAGCATATAACTCCTCACGATTGAGAGGACTGATGAAAATATGTAGGGTCAGATTATCTGACCTATAATGGTTAGAATCGACAATAAGGATAATATGTTTAAACAAGATTAAGAGGAGTCCTTTGGGACTATTGCTAATTCCCAAGAGTGACCCTTGTTGGTTGTTCCCATAAAGAGAGGGTAACATCTCTATGAGTTATGACTATGAGGTTAGTCCTGTAAGTAACTTAAAAGCTCAGAAAAGATAACGGGGAAATTTCGTATGCCGAATGTGCATATAGAGCACAAGGAGTGCATATAGAAACAAGCTTGTGTTAAAGTTTGAAAGCTACGAAGGTTGAACATAGAGGTTGATTCCAGAAGAGTTGATGCCAAGGTCATGGCTGGAAGTCATTGAAAATCTAAACGGACGGTGGAATTCTCGGAGGGAGGAATACGGAAATTCCGTGAACCGTTAGATCTAGTAGATCAGCGGAGAAGATAAGGATGATAACCTCTCATCACTCACAAACTCAGGAGGAATAATATCCGTTAGATTGGAATCAACGAGAGTCATTGATCTAGAGCTTTGAGGTTTCAGCTATTGGGAAAATAGAGGCAAAGACTTTCCCAAAGTCATGCAAGGTAAATCATCAATCCAATCAAGGTCATTGGTTAGTGGATGACCTGAACCGTAGATCCGGTGTAATCGGATCTTCGGGAGTTGGAGGTTTAGAAGTCAACGGGCAGAGTTTTGAGAACTCACATGTCATGAAATCCCAACATCCAACCCGAGCCGTTGGATCGAGATAGGCGGTGGATCGTTGATCTAACACATACACATTTTGGGGATTCGAAATTGGGAGTTAGGAGGTGAAGACTCCGCCAAAATCCCGAATGGTGGAAAGCCAGGATTTGATCAGGACCATTGATTGGTAGAGAGATCTGGACCATGGGATCCAGGTTGTCGAACCCTCGTGGATCAGAAGTTTGGGAAACGGTGGAGCATTGTCCGCGGATTCGCCGAAACACGAGATCTTGATGCATGTCTAGCAGTTGACCCCAGGTTCCGAGCGAAGGGTCATGTGAATAAAAGAACCGAGAAAACCTTAGCCTCGGTCTTTCAGGTTTTCAGATTTTAGGGATCAAGGAACCAAAGTTCCTTGCAACAGGAATCCCGAAATCGTGAAATGTGAAGCGTCTTTTAGTTCGGATCATGGTCACCGCCGGTGGTCACGTGAGGAGAAGGCGTGAACTAGTATGATGAATACTTAGCTGTGTTCAATTGTACTTGAGTGCATGAGTTTAATGCATTGTGAAACTTCATAATAGGAAGCCTGATATTAATACCGGTAAGGTATGAATGATATTAAACGTGTAAGTAATGCACATGTATGATGTAAGAGTATAATAATACTAGAGGCCCAATATGATTGCCCTGATGAGTGAAACGTGAAGCAAGTATTGCTCTTGTCCAGATTAAATGAATACTATGGAGGCATAGCTGACTCCATTCTGGGGAGTCATGAAAGTTATGTTCCAAATAATAGTCTGAGGGGAATGTATTCCATTTCCTCAGGAAGTACCAATATAATTAGATGAAAGGGTAATTGAGCAAAGATTCTCTCTTGTCATAATAAGAGACAAATGATTATGCCTTTGAGCATCACATGAGAAGGATTGTGAATGAATCTGAATTGACTGATCTTAACAGTAAAGATGCATGTGGGCTGTAAAATATACCTATGGTAACTGCACATAGGCTTATGATTATGAGTATAGCTAAGTACATCGTGGATGTAAGTTAGCAAAAACCTAGAACATGTGTTGATGCATAATCTGGAATACATACCAGAAAGGTATGTCTATGTCCCTTAAAGAATGCTTATTAACAAGCTGAAGCTAATTCGAGCTTGAGGCCATCACAAATAGTGATGGATATGCAACAAGGAAGTTGCATACCGAAGGATTTCCCGATGGAGGAACTATATAAGGACTCTGTCAGAGGAACAGAGTCACAACCCGAATACTTGTTGAAGGTAGGATAATGGGCTGCAAAGCCTGTCTATATATAAGAATCGTGGATTGCATTTTTAAAGTATCATGTAATTAATAGAAGACTAACAACTGAATGATAACCACTCTAAGGGCCGAATAATGATGAGCAGGATGCACAGGTCTATGATCCATTATGAACAAAAAGTTGCTACTAAAGCATGTTGATGTATCCTAAGAGTTAGGATGAGCCTAACCCAGGGCTGCTCAGGAAAAGAGCAGAAAAACCAAATAAAAATAGAGTGCATAAGTAAAGGAGGAACACTTTCCTCACCCTAAGAACCCTAAATTGTTTAACAAAGCCGTAGGATTAAAAGAACCATCGTGGAAACCGGTATAGTTGCTAAAAGGCAAGTAAACCCCCTGAGTATGATTAAATGAATAAATGAGTACGTTTAACTACTTAGTCTTGGTTGAGGCCATGATTAAGAAAAGACAATGAGACCTTAGAGATACCTCGACTGGGCTGAAAAGCCCCAGGCGATGTAGAAAAAATTTGAAGAAGGGGAGAGCCCTCAATTCTTTCTTTGTTGTGCATTATGTTTTCTATGGGATGAGAAAGCTAGTACATTGATGAACGGAAATGTTTTGACACCATAGTGATGATGGTTGTAATACTGTGGAAACGATTGAGAACTATTGTGTTGCACTCATGAAAACATTAAGGATAGTGTGATGAAGTACATATGGATATGTTGGGACATGTCTGAAAATATTTTATTAATTTAAATGCTATGGTACTTTCATTTTAATTTACATGACGACTAATGTGCCTATGGTGTATGTCATGTGTAGAAAGAGATAAGATTCGAACTGTTGAGAAAGGTAGTTGCCAATAATGAACAACCTCAAGCAGAGGGTGACCATGAGGAGGCTACAGTCGAAAGATTGTTGACATGACTGTGAAAATCCCACTAAAGCATTTTTGATGAGGTAGAGATCGGAAAGAGAGTGCTAGCAGCCAAGAACCAGTATAAAAATATTCGTGCCTATGTGGCACAAGGTATGAAGGGATTTGGTAAGAACCCCTTCTGAAATATTTTATTGTCTTAGTGTTATGCATGAACTTTGAAAGGCAGTTGTATGCCTTGGATACCCAAGTAAGGTATGATTCGGGAAGGAGAACCTGAATAATGGAGGTATGAACCTCTGGTAGTAAATATTGTTTGTAACCATTGGGAGAATTCATGAACCGATATGTCATGAATGCATTGACCAATCAAGGAGTGCTTAAAAGCATTCATGTGAAACTTTGAATTTTGGTATACCGATTTGGGGTCGTGATCGGCCTATAGCAGGAAGCTTGGTCCTGTTGTAAGAATGAAAGAAAATGAATAAACCATATGAGGAAAAGGTTGGTTAAATTCCAACACCCCATGGCCAATAACCTGTCATAAAGTGTGACAAACTTGAAATCAATGTAAGAGTGCATTTGGGTATGAATGTGGCCATGGATATTGGCACATTTGTTAAAACCCTTTGAAATGTTGAATGACGTTTTGAAAAGTTTGGTATGTTGAGATGAGACTAACAGTTTGTTTGGCTGTGGAAAGAATGAATTGCAGGAAACAAAGGGTCATGGATATGGCAGTGAGGTAAGCCCATAGGAAATACCGATTGCTTGTTGAGCCAAACTACGAGGAATGGTATTTTCTTTTGAGAAAGTGAATTTGATTGTTAGTATGCACAATTATGAAATTGTTGTGATGAAGTTGAAAAGGTGCGATAAAAATGTATGTGCACGAGAAATAACAATTTGATTAGCTAAGGAATGATTGCAGGAAGAAAGAGTCTTGGATATGGCAATGCTATAAGCCCATAAGGAAGATCAATTTCCTGCTGAGCTAAAATGTTATGGGAAGGAAAGTCCCATAATTGTGAATCTGGTTTCGTACAGAACATATCTGAAAATAAACCAAGAGATTGGAAAATTTGTGGGTGACAGATTTGCAATAAAAATTCTGAAAGTTGGAATTTATAATGATGTCTCACAAATGTTGTATACCTGTGACACAGGTGAGGAGAAAAGATCTGTCCAGAAGGAACAGATGAAGGCTGTCAAAGCTGAAGATGATGAAAAAAGGCTACTGTTGAGCCATGAAAACCCCGTGATAAGCCATGATTGCCTAAAAATTATTGTGTTGAGGTAACACAAGCCGGAGGTATGCCTCAGCAAAGCAAGTATGAGGGACGCCTCGACTGTAAGACTCAATAGAGTCTCTAAAATTTTCTTGTGCGAGAAAACCTTGGCAGCGCAAGATGGATTGCCCAAGGGACTGTATAACAATGAAGGGGATGCCTAAGCTTGGGCCTGAAGGGTGAGTGACCGCAAGGAAGAGGAGACATTAATAATTCTTGTAAACTATTGAGATCATGCACACAGTGGGTAGTTTTTCGTGCGGAAAAACCTTGGAAAGGAAGATGAAATCATGATAGCTCTTGTGAACTATTGAATTGGAATCATGCACCCAATGGGTACATCAAGGAAAGCGATGAGCATGGATAATAAAACTACCATGTGGATACAGATCCACAAACTGTACAGATAAGTATTGTGCTAAGATTATGAAAATTTCCTTTTGAATTTTGAACAACAGTAAGATGTTTTCGCACAAAATTGTGATTAATGTGCTTGTTGTCCAAGAATTATTGAAGGCAGATGACGAAGACTAAGATCCTGAAAGAGGACCTGACTGAGGATGAAGGTCAAGACTTCTGAAGTGGTTGAATGAGAAAGGCATGACAGGTGTTTTTTGAGAAAGAACACTGAGGACGGTGTTCCTTTAAGGCGAAGGGAATTGTAACACCCTGTTTCCCCCAATTTGTAATTAATCATAAAATAGGAATTACCATGCTAATGCATGAGGACAATGTAAATGTATTATTGTTTGAGTTGCCAATAACTGACTGTGGGGGTGAAGTCTTGAAAGTACTAGCCATGATATCACTAGAGGAAGAATGTGAAAACTATAAGAGAGGGTTCATTATGACAAATAACCCCAAATTTTCCTTGATGAGGATGACAACCTCCTCCAGATCCCAAGGAGAAAAATCAGTTAATGAAGAAAGGACTGGTGGTTGAATTATCAACCACCCCCATGAATGGAAACATGGGATGTCAGCCCGAAGTATCGCAGGGACCTACAGACCTGAGCTTCCTTCTGACATAAGGAACACGATAGGTCAGCAAACCTTCCAAGGTAAGAGGGATACATAAGGGAGAAGAGACACCAGACAAAAAGAGCATAAGCTTGCAAGGGAGATGTACGGAGCTCTCCAGCGAGTCACGAACTAAAGGCCGTGAGCTTGATGCCGAGGAGCATCTAAGAAACCTCGTCGAGGCCATAACCGAGAGAGAAAGCTCTGAGTTCCAAAGAACAGGACCCAAACAGAAGTGGAAACAGAGGAAGAACCCTCGAGAAGTGTGAGAATTCCCTGGTGATATCATGGCTTGGCATGGGGGTGGCCAGAGTGCTAAGAATGAATGCCTCTGTGCCTATGGTCAAGTGGAAGGACGAACACCCACAATCAGTTGATTGGCGACAACCTATAATAGATAAGCAATTTCCTACCCTATGTAATTTAGCCATAACTGTGTATGAATTGGTTATATTGTGTATGTTTCAGGAATTGTGCATATTTCTTAATGGATATACTGTATCTCCCCTATTTCTGCTTGATTGTATAACTAGGCTAGTAAGAAATTATATGGTTAGGAGATGATTTTATACTCATAAATGCTTGTGTCCTGTGGAGGCATAAGCCAGAGTCACGAACTGTGTGTTCGTCAACCCCGGACATAGTTTCATGTACGCATGCCAACCCTCCTAATTGTTTAGATTCCCTTGGAGGATGAAGTTTGTTAAGCTCAAAAGAGTTAGTGCAGATCGGCACAGGCTCTCTGCGAGGAAAATGGAACCCAGAACTCCTTAAGTCCTGGACAAGCTCAGGAAGGATCGCACCGTTGTGTGCAAGAACCCTGCATGGAGTGCAGAGGTCGAGAAACCCTTTGGAGGTTTCAGAGTGTATGAAAGCTCAAGAGTGACAAAATAGACCGTGATCGAAATTGAATCTAAACCGTTGATTCAATTCGGGGAAATAGAGGTGAGGATTTCCCCAAAGTCCTGAAGGGCGAATTGTCGATTCGCAGGGGAAAATCTAGACCGTTGGAGCCTACATCTAGACAATCGAAGAAGAGTGCGCAGGAGAATAGATCTAAACCGTCAGATCAAGCGCAGGGGACCAATAGCCGTCGGATCCAGAAAAGGCACACGAGGTTTAACCTAGTGCATGCAAGGGAGAGAGGACTCGTCAAAGTCCTGAAAGTCCCGAAGTATTCAGAACCGTCCATCGGCACAGGACACGTGGCAGTTAGGTAGCATTTCGCTGACTCGCAACTTGGAGCGGTCAAAGGGTAAGACCGCACAAACTCACGATTCACAAAATCACAACGTGATCGTGGTTGTTTATCCATGAGTGATCTGGACCATTGGTTTAGTGTGAATAAATTTCGGCGTTTCGGCATCTGGGAAACCAAAGGGAAAGACCCCTCGTCTTCGCAAGTCGCAAAATCCTGGTATACAAAACCCCGATGCACTCTGTGGATGAGCCAGTTTAGTGTGAATAAGTTTTGGTGTTTTGGCATCCGGGAAACCAGAGGGCAAGACCCCTCATCTTTGCAAGTTGCGAAATCCAGGTATACGAAACCCCAACGCGCGATTAAGACTGAGTGTCTTTCAAGACCCTTAAGCTCAGGAGGGACAGTGACCGTTAGATCCAGATCAACGAGGGTCATTGATCTCATACACAAATTCCCATATCAGAATTCGAGGATTGGAGTGACAAGAGATTTGGAGCCGCTGCATCGTGAACTCCTAGTTCACGAAACTCCGAAAAGATCTAGACCATTGGATCCAAATCATTGAGGATCGTTGGATCTTGTACAAGAACTCGCACATCGAAGTTCGGGGAATGGAGTGACCAATGGTTTGGGTCGCTGCATTTCGAACTCCCGATTACCGAAATCCTGATACAGCCAGGATCGTTGGATCAAGGGGAGATTCACAACCGTTGATCTCATCGAAGGTAAGATTTCGGGTTTCGGGGTTTGAAGAGTCGAAAGACTTGACTCTCTTGCATCATTGAGTCATGATGGCTTGGCCTGTGGTCATAACCAACGATCACATGGAGGTGGATAAGGGAAGAACTAGCATGCGCTAGGCCCCCTTAGGAATTCAGGGATTCTATCCCTTGAAGAAGAGAGAAAATTTTATTTTTGTCGTAGTGGGTATGTGACAAATTCTTTCTTGTGCACATCTGATGGCTTTGTGGATAAGCCTTCCCTATACAAAACGAAATTGTTCTTGTGTAATTTTTGAAGACAGAAAAGGTTTTATTATATTCACAATTATCTTGGCCATTATCTTGTACACCCTATTGCAAAGGGCAATTGGTCTAAAGTCATCGAAAGAAATAAGATTTTCTACCTTTGGAATCATTTCCAAGAAAGTTGAATTTATGCTTCTAGAACATCTTCTCGATCTTCTAATCTCCTCCATGACATGTAGTAGATATGTACTAATTATTTCAAAAAATTCTTTAAAGAAATCCACATTCAAACCATCGAGGTTGGGACTTTTATCTCTCTTAAAGCATGAGATAGTAGCGAAGAGTTCCTCCCAAGAAATTTCTTTATAAAAATCTCTATTGTCGTCATCCTCCGCAAGTCTAGGGAAATATGATAGAATCTTAAGCATTTTCGCCACCTTAGAATGTCGAGGTTCCCTGTAAATCTTTTCAAAATGAGCCACCCCAAGGGACACGATATTCTGGAACCCTCTTACCTTATTACCCTCTGGATCCTTTAAGTCCCAAATAGAATTGTAATTATTCTTGTGTTTGGCATAATTTTGGAAAAAAAGTGTATTATTATCTCTAGTCGATAACCACAAAGCTCGACTTTTATGCCTCCAAACTTTTCTTCTGCTCAACTAGTATAGATTGCCTCTTCATCTCCAATTGTTTACCATAGTCCATTAACATATGTGAACACAAGCCGACCAATAACTTCTTATTCCAATCTTCCAATTCTACCTCAATTTGGTTGATATTAGCATCCAACCCCTTCCTCCTTTCCTCAGCCCATGAAGACATAACCCACTTGATGGTTTCTAATGACAAAACAAATTCAAAACTAGGATTCTCGTTTGACTCTGAAGTGAAAGGTTTCCAATTAGCCTTTACCAAATCTCTAAAATCCTCCAAATTTTCCCAATCTGAATTGTATTTGAATGGGATGCCCAAATTCCCCAAGGATCTATCCAATTCTAGGTAGATCAAGAAGTGACTTGAGCACCTAATCCTGTCCACCCACGACCCGACCACTCCAATCCCCTACAAGATATTTTGATGGATCAAAAAGTGATCCGGTCTTTTGGAAATATTTTATGGATCAGATGGATTGTTATACCAAGTAAATGACAAGAGGATGGTTTCCACATCCACCAAACTTGACAATTCAAAATTGTTGATAAAGTAATTAGCCAGAACATCCTTTGTGGGGCAGGAACCCCATATTTCCTCCCTACTTGTGTTAAGAACCAAACATCAATATAGCATAGAAAAACCTCAGGAAAAGTCCTCAACGCCTTGAAAAAGAGATAATTTCAGATAATAAGCCTCTTTGAG
>CBVK0100069974.1:0-14607 GCA_900067695.1 Picea abies
TTCATTTAGAGAAGAAAATATGGCTTTATCCTTAGCCATATGATAAGATGTTGTGCTTCTTCATCGCTGTTTCTAAAGTTGCCATCTTCTTGAAACATTTGGACACATCATGACCATCTTTATCACAAAAGTTGCAATGTTTATTAGTATTCTTACTTTTATATTTTGCTCCTTTTTCACCAGTAAGAGATGAAGCTGTCTAAGTAGGTTTGAGACCCTTATGTTGTTTGTTTTTGCAGCGAGGATGTTGCTTCTTGGGATACTTGGGTTTATCTTTCTGATGGGCAACTAAGGCTTTGTTGGAGGGACCTGTAGTTTTGATCACTCCAAATTGTACAAGCTTATCTTTCTCTCGAATCAAGGAAGTACAAAAGGACTCAAGAGTGGGTGTTTCATAATCTTCTTCCCCTAGAGCCTCTCTCATGGAATAAGAGGTAGATACAAACACAAAATATGCACTACCTAGATTAGAAAGAATAAGATAGATGCAACACTCTTCCTCCATTTTTATCTTACATTCTTCACATAAAATTCTGAGTGTTTTAAACCTAGATAGATAGTCTCTAAGGAAAGAAAAATCATTTGGACTCAAGGTCAGTATTTGATTTTCTAACTGTTGTGCTCGAATAATATTGAGTTTGCCAAACACATATCCAATCGTGTTCCAAGCTTCTTTGGGGTCATCAATATCTTGAAGGTGGTACCTTAAATATGGAGAGATGGAAATTTCAATTAGTCCACGTGCTTCTTCATTCCTATTATCCCACTTGTCTTTATTATTAGCATCAGTGGGTTCTTTTTCCTTTCCCAAGCTAATCCGGTATAAGCCTTTACTTCTTAATAAATCTTCCATATGAGATTTCCATTGGAAGTAGTTGTTGTTGGTAAGCAAGACAATACTTCTAGAATCCATATTAAATATGCAGATAATGTGGATTTAAAAATTGAAACCAATAATTTGGATGGAAAGAGCTCGAAAAGTTATGTGGTTTTAAAAAAAATGACACTAAAAATGGACTTCCGATGTTAGAGCTATGCCCTTTTTTAAAAAGGCACAATCGATAACCAAATGACCATGTGATTGTGTAAGTTTCTTTATGAAGTGACCCACTTTTATAAAGAGAAGTGGGGATCACTTTTACAATGAAGTTACTTTATAACAAAAAAGTTGCATGCAAAATAAATAACTTGCATGCAAAATAAATAACTCTAAAATAAAATATTAAAACTACTTATAGTGATTCACTTTTATACTTGAAGTGAAATACACTTTACAATTTTAGCATGAGCTTTTTCAAAAAAGGTAACAAAAGAGAGACTTGAACTCAAGACCTCTTACTTAATAAGGAAAATTTTAACCAAATGATCTAGAAAAATATATTGTAATGTTCAGAAGGAGGATTAGGGTTGTTTTTGTTGTTGTTGTTGTTGTTGTTGTTGTGGAAGACGGCCTTGGAGAGTGTGCTAGAAAAAAACTATTTTCACACAAGAAAAAAATTTCACTTCTCAATGACAATAAGGGTTAGATATCGGTTAGCTTACCTGGAAGATGCACCTTTTCCTATCTTTTTCTGATTTTCTGAGATTGCACAGGGCATGGGGAAAAGAGCATATGCAGATCTAAAAGAGTAGCAACCCGGAAATAAATAAAACAAAACCAAAATAAAACAAAAATACTACTTTGCAAAAATTTAAAAAATGCGTATTCAAGCTTTATACCTCCAGATCTGACTGTAATGGTCATATCGTGGGAAAACAGAAACCTTTTCGAGTGAAACGAAAAGTGTTCATGAATGAAATGAGCACTATGGACTCAATGGAATAGTCCTCTCATCCCAGAAATGTACAAAAACAAAAAAAAGTGGAGATGAGTAAAATCGGCTTCACGATCTCGATATTCAATAGGAGTGGGTCTTCAAATGGGCTATGTGTCACATCCCCAAAAATAAAGTATTTTTGAAATTTAAAATTCGTTGGAAAATTATTACGTTTTTAGTAAATTCGAATTTGGAAAATTTTTGCCATTTATGGCAATTGTGAATTTCGAATTTGATAATTGTAATAAATTATTGTGACTGTTGGGCAGGGATCTGATTTGACCCAACTAACTATTTGATTATGACACTTGTATGAGAACACGATATTTTATATTAATTACAGGAGGACAAATGGAACAACCATGTTAAAATCAGTTGACCATGACTCCATGGGCGGGGAACAGGTGGGAACTACCTTTGGGCTGATTGTTACAAGTGGAAAATCAAATATTTGACCATTGGCAGCCCCTGAAAATCGGGGATTTAGAAAGCTACAAAAATTCCCAAGGGGGGGAAGGAAGACCTAGTGAAAAAGGACTGTTTGGATATATAGCATATGTGAGGAGGCAGGACGTTGCCTAGTATGATGGGGAAAGGAGACTACTGGTTTTCTTGCTATTGTGAACACTACAGATTGAGTGTGAGGCAAGAGTGATCTGTAGAAATGGAAAGACATTTCTGAGGAGGAGTTTCCAAGTTCATCCTCATGGACTCATGGTCAGGCTAGGGGGTGAACTGTGCAAGCATTTTTGGCTACACTGTTCTACAATTGGGAGGAATGTGGTTGTTCCCTTTTTCTTCCCGCGAGTTGGTTCAGATATGTTACTCTACTCCTTCTCTTCCTGAATGATTTTCTATCTAATGTATTGTACTTGTTAGATCTGAGCTGAAATAATTCTCATTTTCTGTTTTAATGGTCGTATAGCTGATGTAAGGTACTTACTATATCTAAATTTAATTATTTCTATCTATGTGGCATGGATTAGTTCTAGATGTAGAAAAATTACTAAAATTTGTCTGTACACAATAACCAGAGCGAAAAACTATTCGGTTATACGGATTATGAAGTCAAACCTATGAACATAATAGTTAGAAAACTGATTCTGGAGTAACTCTTGATGATTGAATTTGAATCTATTCAAATGTTATAATTTAATTGAATGTCTTATGAGGACAATTGAATGGATTTATGTGACCAAAGTATAAAATTTCTTTAGTTGGGTTTCTGCTACAACAAAGGTAATTCTTGTACATCGCAATTTCTGGTGCAAGATATCTAGGCATGAATAAATTGAATCTATATATATATAGAGAGAGAGAGAGAGTAAGTTTATTTGTTGTAAATACAACTTCAGATTCATAAATGAAAATCAGACGCTATCTACTACTTCGTGTAAATTTAAGCCACTCTGAGTCAATAAAATTCCACCATAGATCTGTAACAAACATATTCCTAATTACTATGGGTAGGCATGATAATGAATTACAAAATATATCGTCTACACAAAACAAATGTGTATATACAATTATATGTACACATGTATTCATAAGAAGTTCCTCCTATACTATGAATATGATAAGTAGTCAATGGACACACAATCTTTGACTATAATTTAAATAAATAAGAGTTGGAATATTCTAGTTAAAGCAACAACCATTATACTTCATCCAATTCAAAGTGAACACAATAGGCCAAAGATACCAGTGAAGCCATTGTTAAAGTATGTTAAACCTCTTTTCCTTTCTATAACAAGTTAGGCCAATGGTTTAGAACAGAGTTGAGTAGCATAAATGGTAAGTACTGTATTCAAAATTTAAAGGACATAAATACTTTGCCACAGATTATCATTCTGAGTAAATTCGACTAGGATTGTCTTTCTAACCCTTCCAGGAGAGAAGTATATTACATAATGGCCAGAATATGTATTCAATTACAGACTCAATACTCATATAGGAAAACTGGCTTAATGCCATTAATGGAAGAACGACCTCAAGGGTTTACTCCAACGAGTGATACAGTAGACTCAAACTAATTACAACAAATTTGGTTAAATCATGATCTCCTTAAACGATGATAGAACTTGTAGAGTTAGCCGAGATGTGGGAGGGTTCAGATCCCGAATACCTTTTGTGCTAGAGGCAATGATGGGTATCCGATATTTGCATGGACAGAGACCCTACAAGAAATCAAACCCTATAAACATTAGTCTTTATTCAAAAGATAAGTATCCAAGAAAATTAAATTTCCATAAAACTATAAAAAATTAAATCGATGATTCCCTTTCAGAAAGATACTTATATTGTTGAGACATGGGTTCGAATCGTTGCCCCTCCACCTGCTATTTGTTTAGACGTTATAGCCAAGGGAGGAGGGCACGGTACCATCTCTAATGGGTGCTCAGAACAGCAAGGCCCATCATTAGTGACAATAACAGTTTGATAAATGAAACATGTAACTTGAAAAAAATTCAAACCTTGCTACAATAGAAAGCAGACGAAATAATTTATAGAATCCTCACACAATATATCGACATGATTAATGAGTTAAGCATAATTCAGTTATGAATCAAAATTATAACAAATAGAGATACAAAATCAACAGTAAAAGCAAATTCATCACGTTGTGGTGTATAAAGAACATAAATAAATCATCTCCGTCAATATATACATGGCATCATGATACATACAAAATGTTTATGCTACAGGACTCCCAGTAAAATATTCAAGATACCCCAGAAACAAGAGATGACAATGGTAATAGAAGGACCAACCAAAGGTCAGATAAAGCTATAGGATGATGACTCCATTCATTCAGGGAAATAGATAAAAGGAATATATAACAATCTTCCTACCAAACAGAAAGAACCCACAACATCGACTATACACAGATCCAACCCATCTTCGTAATATGTCTTGAGGAAGAACAATAGCAAGAATAAGAAAACAAGACGATATACTTATACTACGTATTAGGTATTTTTATAGTGACAGGCATATGCTTTGATCAACCCTAATTCCGAAAGGCTCTGTTGGCTACTACAGAGGGACCCCAAAATGGATAATCAAAAAGGGGTTACCAACAATCTTGGGGAGGAAGCATTTCCCAGGATTACGAGGTGATTTTTCGAAAAATGATGAAGAGAAAGTGTCGAAAGGAAAGACATGACAGACAAAAAGGGAAAACACTACCATTGACAAAATACTAGAACACTTAACCTTTTCCGAAGTTCTTCATATCCCTTTTATTTTATCTATCTCAGCATTGTGTTAGAGAACTTACCAGGGCATAGGGCCACACCGAGAGTTACATCATGGAGTAACCTCCTTCACTCACAGTCTTCGCCTCTAAAAGGGGGCATGTCGAACCTCTTCGAAAAAATCAGGAATGACAAAGCGTTAAACCTACCTTAACCCTAATCAACACCTTGTCACCTCGTAGTAAATGTAAGGGGTGTGAAGGACGGATTGCCATGTGACCAAGGCAGTGTGTTTTGACACTTGGAGTATAAAGCCAACAATTACATAGGGATTCATGGGACGAATTTTAGTGTTTTTACAGAGCCTTAACTTTTATGACAGTAACACGTCTAATCCACATAAAGGAGATTGTGATGGGACACCATCATGACTCGAATCTGAACCAAATTGTTCTCACCCCTTGGTGTAATCCAGACACAGTAGACATAGCTTAGTTGTCACATTTCGTTGACCTTTGGATCTCATACCTATACTACAATCAACCATCAATTCTAACCAGATCTTGGTAGTTAGGTTAGTTGTCCGGCGTAAGAGGAAACCAACCCCAGGTCCTTCATAATTTAAGAATTATTTAAGGCATTCCTGTCATAACTCCACAGGTGTACTTATGCGTGACTTAAAGTCTTGTGACATTATAATGAGCTGCAACATGTATTATAAGATTTTCCTTAGGTGTGCAACCTATAGGTATTCGAGTACAGATTAAAAATAGAAGGGGGTTTGTCCAATAGTTTTGGGGATCCTTTCCTTATAACCTCCTAATAATGACACGAGTAAGAAATCTTGTGGTTAATTAGAGAAGTTAAGAGTTTATAACAAGGACTTTGTAATAGAATTTTAAAACAAACTTATTATAGAGAGTGATGATCAAATAACATCATGATGGCATAACTAGGACCCTTATTCTACCAAGAAAAATATGTAAACAAAAAAACAAAATTGGTGGTCAATATGGGGTTCATAACATATGGTATCAGAGCAAAGTCTACAACATTGGGCCTTGAATAGGGCCACATTAAATTCTTGACATATATTCTACTTATGAAAAAACTAATAAACCTTGATTGTTACAAACAGAAAAAAAAAAAAAAACTTTTTATGTTTTGTGTCGACTATGGCAAATCCGAACGATGAAGAAATCATAATGGAAGGAAATCCATAACAGAGACCTCATCGAGATCCAATACAGAATAGTGACAGAAGCTCTCCTATGGAAGTACTGGAAATAATGAGGAATCTTATTATTGAGCTGCAGGTTTTCAAAGCAGACAATGAGAAATTGAATAAAGAACAGTAGGAACCATAAGAGATAAATGAAGTCCTGCTATGCAGTATAGTGACCAAGAAAATCCCAAAGGAGGACAACCACGACGAAGAGGTCAGCAAAAGGGCCTCCAAAAAATCTGGGCCAAAAACAAAAAATGAAGATAGTTTGTCTGAAGAAACACCTTCAGCTGAAGACAAAACTAAAACAGACAGGAAAAGGAAACAAGTAGACCACCTTGAAGGAGAGTTTAAAAAAATTAAACCAACTACCTTTGATGGAGAATCCAAGACAGGAGAAGAAGCTAAGGCATGGTTGTTAGACATCAAAAACTACTTCCATATCTACAACTATTCTAGCAATATGAAGGTCAGAATGGCCATCTACAATTTGAAAGGGAAGGTCAACATTTGGTGGCAAGACCTGAAATTGGCCAAGGGCCTAAAGGAGAAACAGTTGGAATGGTCTAACTTTAAGAAGTATTTCAAGAAAAAACACCTTTCTGAAAGCTATTATGAAAGGAAAATGAAAGAATTTTACGAGTTATGACTTGGACAAATGACAATGGAGGACCTTATAAATAAATTTCTGGAACTACTAAGGTTCGTACCATACATCCAGGAGGATAAGGTAAAAATACAACGATTCTTAAGTTGTTTACCACAGTCCTACAGGGACGGAATTAAGTTTGACAACCCCAAATCCTTGACTGAAGTATTCAGGAAAGCACAAATTTGCTATGACCAATATAAATAGCGGGTAGAGTTTCCCAAAGCCTAGAAGGATAAGAAACAAGATCGAATGAACCAATGAAAGAAGGGATACCAACCAGCTCCTTATCAGGATGCAGCAAAAATATTTCCAAGAAAATATTTTCACTCCAACCATCTGAATATGCAAGGCAATGGTAAACTAGTAAATATGAGTATGAAGAAGTTCAGGGACAGCCCCCGTGAACTATTAATGTGATGGGAATGTGGAGAACCTCATCTCAGGAGGAACTGTCCACGGTTAAATTCAACAAATAGAGTTGTTGTTCATAATTTGCAGGAAGCCTCAACAGTGGGTGACGTGGGCAGAAGCCTGCATCGGATAAATGCAGCCATAGATGGTCGGCAAGATGACCACTAGTCCTTTGTGGTAGAAATCAAAGGTAAAATCAATGGCACTCAAATTTTTGTTTTAATTCACCCTGGAGCTACGTTAAGTTATATTACTCCTGATGTAGTAAATTCAAATAAACTTAATAAACTGAAGCACGAAAAATCATGGTTGTTACAACTAGAAACAGGAACTAAAAGGAAAGTAGTTGACTTTATTTCTAATTTTGAGTTCATCTTAGATGGTCAAAATATAGAAACAAATATGAACATCCTACCACTAGGATCTTATGATATGATTATCGGGATGGATTGGTTGGAGCAGCACAAAGTAGTACTACATTGTTGTACAAAGATACTTAATTATAAAGACGATTTTGACACTACTAGAACAACCCAAGGTATACCAAAACCTGTATCAGTCAGACAAGTTTCAGCGATGCAACTCAAGAAAAGTATGCGAAAGGGATGTTAAGTTTACACCATCCAAGTAACGAATCTGCTAGAAAAAAAAGATAAGCCAAAGTTAGATGACTTCGTTGTCCTACATGAATTTAGAGACATGTTTGTGGATGAGATACGAGAATTACCTCCTAGAAGGGAAATAGACTTCTCGATAGACCTATTACCTGGTTCAGCCCCTATCTCAAAAGCACCTTATCGAATGAGTCTAGCAGAACTGACAGAATTAAAAATACAATTACAGGAATTGTTGGACAAAGAGTATGTCATATCAAGTGTTTCACCATGGAGGGCCCCAATCCTCTTTGTGAAAAAGAAATACGGTACTCTAAGATTTTGTATTGATTATAGACAATTGAATAAAATGGCTATTAAGAAAAAGTACCCCTTACCTAGGATAAATGACCTGTTTGATCAAGTAGGTGGGGCCAAGATCTTTTCGAAATTGGATTTACGATCTGATTATCATTAAGTTAGGATAAAGGATGAATATATAAGAAAAACATATTTTCGAACAAGATATGGACACTACAAATTCGTAGTCATACCTTTCGGGCTCACTAACTCACCAGCCACATTTATGTGCCTCATGAATAGTATTTTCAATCAATACTTAGACAAGTTCATACTAATATTTATCGACGACATTTTGGTCTACTCTAAAATGGAGGAAGAACTTGAAGAACACTTAAGAATAGTTTTGCGAACGTTGAGGAAGCACAAACTATACGCCAAGTTTGATAAGTGTGACTTTTATCAAAAGAAAAGACAATATCTAGGACATGTAATTTCAACGGAAGGCATTGTTGTAGACCCTGAAAAAATAAAAGCCATCATATAGTGGCTAGTACCTAAGGATGTAGCGTATATCCAGTCATTCATGGGAATCACTGGATAGTATCACAAATTTATAGAGGGATTCTCCAAGATAGCCTACCCCATCATGTCATTACAAAAGAAAGGGACCAAGTTTAACTGGTCACAGAAGTCTCAAGACAGTTTTAACAAACTAAAGGAATTATTGACAACTGCACCCATATTGAAGGTAGCAGACCCAGATAAAGACTTCACCATATGTGTTGATGCAAGTAAAGAAGGACTAGGTGGCGTCCTAACTCAGGAAGGACACGTGATTTGTTATGAGTCCCGGAAATTAAAAGAACATGAGAGAAATTATGTCACTCATGACTTAGAATTGGCAGTGGTAATACACGCCTTAAAAATGTGGCGACACTACATAATGGGTAGAAAATTTCTACTATTGACGGATAATAGCGGTGTGAAATATCTATTTAGCCAACCAGATCTTAATGCAAGGCAAGCAAGATGGCTAGCCTTCTTGAGTGAATTTGACTTCGAGGTCAGACATATCAATGGTAAGGAAAATAAGGTAGCAGACGCTTTAAGCAGAAGAGTACATGGGTTATTTGAGATAAATATCAATAGGGCGGAAAGTGATCTGGAACAAAGAATAAGGACGACAGGTATTAATGAGGAAAATTACACTAAGATAATGGTAGAATTAAAAAAAACACCACAAACTCAGATAAACCATATCTAAGTATCGACAAGAATGGACTATTATGATTTAAAAACAAACTTTTCATACCAGATTCAACGGAGTTAAAATTAATAGTCTTGGATGAAGTGCACAAGAAACCATATTCTGGCCATCTAGGATACCAAAAAATGATAACAACACTTAGAAAACTATTTTACTTGCCTAGTATGAAGGGATAAGCAACATAATACTTGGCTAGGTGCCAATATTGTCAGCAGGTTAAGGTCGAGCACCAACATCCAGCCAACATATTACAGCGATTACCAGTACCAGAATGGAAATGGGAGACCATATCATTGGACTTTATAATAGGTTTGCCTAAAAATCATAAACAAAATGATTCTATCATGGTTGTAATCGAAAAATCATAAACAAAATGATTCTATCATGGTTGTAATCGATAAAATCGGTAAGTTTGCACACTTTATTCCTGTAAAGTCTACTTTTAAAGCTATAAATATTGCTGAAATATTCATGAAAGAAATTTTTAGACTGCATCGAATTCCTAAAATGGAGATTTCATATAGAGACGTGAAATTCACATCTTCTTTTTGGAAGGAATTGTTTGTAGGGCTAAATACTAATTTGAATTCTAGTACAAGTTATCACCCACAAACGGATGGGCAAACCGAAAGGACAAACCAAATTGTAGAGGATATGCTCTGCATGTATGTAAGAAAAAAACCAAACAAGTGGGAAGACTATATACACTTGGTATAATTTGCATATAACAATGGGTACCAAACTTCAGCTAAGTTAAGCCCTTCAGAGGTATTGTATCGAAGAAAGTGTATGACTCCAATTAGCTGGGACAACTTAGCTGACAGACTCATGATTGGACCAGAGATGCTCCAAGAAATGGAGAACATGGTAAGGAAGGTACAACATAACTTAAAAGAAGAACAAGACAGACAAAAGAGATATGCAGATCAGAAAAGAACACACTTGGAATTTCAAGTGGGAGACCATGTTTATTTGAAGGTCAAAGCCCGAAAAAGTTCATTGAAGTTAGGGAACTATGCCAAGCTAGCACCCAGGTTTTGTGGGCCCTTCGAGATACTAGCTCGAATTGGACCCCTAGCATACCAACTTCCACTTCCAACTAATCTAAGGATTCACAATGTATTTCATGTTTCTTTGTTGAAAAAGTATGTTCGTGACCCTACTCATATGATTGATTGGAACTTGGTAAAGGTGTAACAGAAGGACTTTAGTCCTGAGGAGGCCACTTGGGAGTTGGAGGGAGATTTGCGGAAATCTCATCCAATCCTATTCCAAGAAAGGAATGAATACTAAGGATAGTTTTTTATTGAAGGGGGAAAGGATGTGACTTCCCCAAAAATAAAGTATTTTTGAAATTTAAAATTTGTTGGAAAATTATTCTATTTTTAGTAAATTCAAATTTGGAAAATTTTTTCCATTTATGGCAATTCCGAATTTTGAATTTGATAATTGTAATAAATTATTGTGACTCTTGGGTAAGAATCTGATTTGACCCAACTAACTATTTGACTATGACACTTGTATGAGAACAAGATATTTTATATTAATTGCAGGAGGACAAATGGAACAACCATGTTAAAATCAGCTGACCATGACTCCATGAGTAGGGAACAGGTGGGAACTACATCTGGGATGATTGTTACAAGTGGAAAATCAGATATTTTTCCATTGGTAGCCCCTAAAAATCAAGGATTTAGAAAGATGCGAAAACTCCCAAGGGGGGGGAAGGAAGACCTAGGCAAAAAGGACTCTTTGGATATATAGCATATGTGAGGAGGTAGGACGCTACCTAGTATGCTGGGAAAAGGAGACTACTGGTTTTATTGTTGTTATGAACACTACAGATTGAGTGTGAGGCAAGAGTGACCTGCAGAACTGGAAATACATTTCTAAGGAGGAGTTTTCAAGTTCATCCTCATGGACTCATGGTCAGGCTAAGAGGTGAACTGTGCAAGCGATTTTGGCTGCTTTGTTCTATAGTTGGGAGGAATGTGGTTGTTCCCTTTGTCTTCCTATGAGTTGGTTCAAATATGTTACTCTACTCCTTCTTTGCCTGAATGATTTTCTATCTAATGTCTTGTACTTGTTAGATCTGAACTGAAATAACTCTCATTTTCTATTTTAATGGTCGTATAGTTGATGTAAGATACTTACTATATCTAAATTTAATTATTTCTATCTCTGTGGGATGGATTAGTTCCAGATGTAGTGAAATTACTAAAGTCTGTATGTACACAATAACCTGAGCGAAAAACTGTTCGATTATATGCATTGTGAAGTCAAACCTCTGAACATAATAATTAGAAAACTAATTCCAGAGTAACTCTTGATGACTGAATTTGAATCTGTTCGAATGTTAGAATTTAATTGAATGTCTTCCGAGGACAATCGAATGGACTTATGTGACCAAAGCAGAAAATTTATGCAGTTGGGTTTCTACTATAACAGAAGTAATTCATGTACATCACAATTTATGGTGTAATATATCTAGGCATGAACAGATTGAATCTATATATATAAATATATATTTAGAGTAAGTTTATTTTCTATAAATACAAATTCATGTTCATAAATGAAAATCAGACGCTATCTACCATTTCATGTAAATTTAAGCCACTCTGAGTCAATACAATTCCACCATAGATCAGTAACAAATATATTCCTAATTACTATGGGTAGGCATGATAATGAATTACAAAATATATCATCTACACAAAACAAATGTGTATATACAATTATATGTACATATTTATTCATAAGAAGTTCCTCCTATACTATGAATATGATAAATATTCGGACACACAATCTTTGATGATAGTTTAAATAAATGAGAGTTGGAATACTCTAGTTAAAGAAACAACCATTATACTTCATCCAAATCAAAGTGAACATAGTAGGACAAAGATACCAGTGAATCCATTGTTAAAGTATGGTAAACCTCTTTTCCTTTCTATAACAAGTTAGGCCAATGGTTTAGAACAAAGCCGAGTAGCATAAATGGTAAGTACCATATTCAAAATTTAAAGGATAGAAATACTTTCCCAAAGATTATCATTCTGAGTAAATTTGACCAGGATTGTATTTCTAACCCTTCAAGGAGAGAAGTATATTACATAATGGCTAGAATATGTACTCAATTACAGACTCAATACTCATATAGGAAAATTGGCATAACACCATTAATGGAAGAACAACCTCAAGGGTATACTCCAACGAACGATACAGTAGAATCAAACTAGTTACAACAGAGTTGGTTAAATCATGATCTCCTTAAACGATGATAGAACCTATAGAGTTAGCCGAGATGTGGGAGGGTTCGAAACCCGAATACCTTTTGTGCTAGAGGTAATGATGGGAATCCAATATTTGCACGGACAGAGACCCTACAAGAAATCAAACCCTGTAAACATTAGTCTTTATTTAAAAGATAAGTATCCAAGAAAAGTAAATTTCCATAAAACTATAAAAACTTAAACTGATGATTCCCTTTCAGAAAGATACTTATCTTGTTGAGACATGGAATCGAATCTTTTCCCCTTGTCCTGTTATTTGTTTAGACGTTTGGGCCAAGGGAAGAGGGCATGGTACCATCTCTTATGGGTCCTTGGAACAGGAAGGCCCATCATTAGTGACAATTACAGTTTGATAAATGAAACCCGTAACTTGAAAATAGTACAAACCTTACTACAATAGAAGGCAGATGAAATAATTTATAGAATCCTCACATGGTATATCGACACGATTAACGAGTTAAGTATAATTCAATTATGAATCGTTATTATAATGAATAGAGATACAAAATCAATAGTAAAAGAACACTCATCGCGCTATGGTGTATAAAGAACGGAAACAAATCATCGCTGTCAAGATTTGCATGGCATCATTATACATACGAAATGTTTATTCTACAGGACTCCTAGTAAAATATTCAAGATACCTCGGAAACAAGATATGAAAATGGTAATAGAAGGACCAACTAAAGGTCGGATAAAGATACAGGATGATGACTCCATTCATTCAGGGAAATAGAGAAAATGAATATATAAAAATCTTCCTACCAAACAAAAATAACCCACATTGTTGACTATACACAGAGCCAACCCATATCCATAAGATGTCTTGAGGAAGAATGATAGAAGGAATAAAAAAACAAGTCGATATACTTATACTATGTCTTAGGTATTTTTGTCTTAGGTATTTTTACAATGAGAGGCATATTCTTCGATCAACCCTAATTCCGAAAGGCTCCATTGGATACTATAGAGGGACCCCAAAACACGTAATCAAAAAGGGGTTACCAACAATCTTAGGGAAGAAGCGCTTCCCAGGATTACGGGGTGATTTTTCGAAAAATGATGAAGAGAAAGTGCCAAAAGGAAAGACACGACAGACAAAAAGGGAAAACACTACCATTGAAAAAATACCAAAACACTTAACGTTTTCCAAAGTTCTTCATCTCCCTTTTCTTTTATCTATCTCTACATTGTCTTAGAGAACTTACTAGGGCATAGGCTCGCGCCGATATTTGCATCATGGAGTAACCTCCTTCACTCAGAGTCTTCACCTCTGGAAGGGGGTATGTTGAACCTCTTTCAAAAAATCAGGAATTACAAAGCATTAAACCTACCTCAATCGTAATCGACACCTTGTCACCTCGTAGTAAGTGTAAGGGGTGCAGAGGACGGATTGCCATGTGACCATGGCAGTGTGTTTTGACACTTGGAGTATGAAGCCAAGAATTACATAGGGATTTGTGGGATGGATTTTAGTGATTTTATAGAGCCTTAAATTTTATGACAGTAACACTTCTAATCCACATAAAGGAGGTTGCGATGGGACACCATCATGACTTGAATATGAACCAAATTGTTCTCACCCCTCGGTGTAATTCTGGGACAGTAGATAGAGCTTAGATGTCACCTTTTTCTAGCCTTTGGATCTCCTACCTGTACTACAATCAACTGTCAATTCTAACCAAAGCTTCGTAGTTAGGTTAGCTATCTGGTGTAGGAGGAACCCGACCCCAGGTCCTTCATAATTTAAGGATTATTTAAGGCATTCCTTCCATAACTCCACAGGTGTACTTATGCACGACTTAAAGTCTTGTGACATTATAATGAGCTGCAACATGTATTATAAGAT
>CBVK0100069975.1:0-14607 GCA_900067695.1 Picea abies
AATCTTGTGATAGTTTTAGATAATTCTTTGTTGTAGTTATTGTATCTTGTTGTATATGTCTTGCTTATAATTGTTGTAACATCTATCATTTCATTTTTTAGTTGTAAGTATTTGTATCTAACATTGTTGTGGAATAGTTGTACTCTTGTAATCTTTTGTAATCATTTTGTAATCAACCTTCCTCAAACTTTAGTTGACCCCTTGCCCAATCTTAGGCATTAGTCTTAGTTGTCTTAGGAAAGGGCTTTGCTTGTCACAATTCAATTGTTGCACATTGCATTGTTGCCTTTGCATCATAGGTTAGATTTCTCCCCAACCTTAAACTAATTAAAACCAACTCTTAGAACATAACGTTAATCTCATCTAGTAACTAGGGTCTACCCTCTTTGGCTTCCCTAGGAATAAGCCTAGACGGAAGAGGCTCAAGCCAAAGTGACAGCGTGGTTTTTGAACCTAGGCATTGTGCCTCCAAGGACACACTAAGTGAGCAGGACTTAGCTCATGTTTGCGAGTGTGTATAAGGACAGCAACAGTCTCCACATTCAACAATTTTTTGAAACAAAAATCAAAATTCACTGAATCTGAAGCATTGATCATTATATTTGCCAAATTCAGCAAATTTAATTGCCATAAATCTGGTTTATACACAGTTCTAATATAAGAGAATTTTAATCTAATATGGAAGTATGATTCTCTAATATTAAGATTTTGAGATAAGAGGTGATTAAATTATTAATGTTTTGATAGTTCTAAATTTTGTTGCCACAAATATGAAATCTGATTGCATATGCTCAATTCTTTTTGCCAAACTTGATGGCGAATTTTATCATAGTTTTTGATACTATCAAATTTAGTCCAAACATCATTGATGCCCAATTCAAATACAAACACAAACCAGATGACTTATACTATAATCCATTTCTCAACGGATTCACAAATTTGAGTTTTCAATCAACACGCTCTACCAGAAAGATGAATCTTCAAAATGAATCTCCCACTCCACCCCCTCCCAAAAGAAAACGCTCCAATAAGTTCAATCAGCGAAATGACAAAATCGCCAGTCAACAAATGCTGGGATTTATGATTAAACCCTAGTCAAAACAAGTTGCTCTCATTAAAGGCAATCAACAAATACTTTCGAAAAGACCTCCTAGCAACAATTTGTCCATATTTCATGGTTCTTTGTTTGAGTTTGCTTGTTAAGTGCTCTGTTTTAGTCTGGTTTTTCAAACTCAAGACCCTCCTTTTCATAGAACCATGTCCAAGGGCGAACTTGGACTCAAATCAATTTTCAATATGATTAAATTAAATCCCACTTTGTGAAAAGAATATTTATGTACCCAAGGAATGCTATTGAGTCCTTTCTCTCCCATCCCATTTTTTTTCTTCTACAACAAGCAAGTCCCTGGTTCAAACTAGAGCTTGAACCATAATTTTCTTCTCCAGCGATTATGAACGTCGTTTTACAATTGAGCAATGAACATCATTAAGAAATAGGGATAAACACATGAATCCGACACTGCAAAGGAGTATATAGTCTTGAACTAGGGTTTTCTCCTTTGAGTATGTAATGTTCCCCAACCAAATCTGATATAAAAATCAGATCTAACTGGTTGAGAACTTTCGTCAAACAGTTGAAATGTTTGCTCAAATTCCTTGGACAAATCAACTCTCTTGCTGTCCAAACTGTCAAGGTGGATTACTGATGTGTTTAGAGGGTCAATGGGATGAGTTCCAACCTCCTTAAAACCCCCAAAGTGTCTGCTGTTATGATTATTTGCTTTTCTGTTATGTATATGACAGTTTTTCTCATTGAGGCATTATGTCAAACAATTTGCATAACATGGCTGTAGCTTGCATTTCCATCCATGTTTTTGAGTTTAACTTGTATAAAACAATATGAATTCAAGTGGAACATAGACTAGAATAAACATAATAGTAAATGACAAGTAATACACAGCAAAAACACAAATACGTCCACACAATCCTTTTTTGTTTATTTATTATAAATGACTGTCCAATGATAGTAATTTCCAGATCTGATATAAGTAATATAACAACCACTTTATTGGCCTATAATGGCTCCAAAAGGCAAGGAAATAGTGTCAATGATCCTCCTTTTTGATCCCTTAATGATGGCTGCCCAAAACAGATGTTATATCATGCAAAATCCAGAATTCCCATACCAAGAAATGTGCCCTCCTTGTTGCTTACGCCCTACTGAAATATGCACAATAAATCTGATGTAAAATCTTCATGAAATGGTTGCAATCTTGTAGATCTGATGATGGCTAACTTATATGAGAAGTTCCCCTGGCTGTAGATGTCAAATCTGACCACAAATCACTGGATCTCAAACCCCTAGTGTGCCCTCCTTTAGTAAATTCGCCCCAGCTCTGAGAATAAATAATATGGATGCTAGAAACCCCCAAGGGTGCCAAGAAAAGTCGCTCCAGGTGAGCCAAACACAAACCAACTCAGATCTCTTCAAGATCTCATTCCCATAAGCCAAATCGAATTCCTTTCTATTGGAAAGTGTGCCCTCTCTGCCGAATCCTCCAACAGTTGCGCCCTCTCTGCAGAATCCTCCAACAGTTGTGCCCTCCTTTACCAACAATGCAAGAAATGGATTTGAAACTGAAATAGAATGGTGAGGGTGGAATCTTTCACCACCTTGGCCAAGCTTGGATCAGGAACGAGAGAATCTTTCAGTCCCTTGCCGATCTCTATGGTTTATTTAGTCAAAACCCTCAAGTATCTTGAGCTCTCTAACCAAGAGGCCAGACATAAAAAATCAATCAACATCATGAGAGAATATGAGCCCCTATCTCTCTCTTTTATACCCCTTTTCACCTTTTCCCTTCAAGTGACTTTAAATTCATTTTTAATATTTTTTCATAAAATCACTTTATTAATTTAATGTACCTTTTTACTCCAAAAAGTGATTACTTCGCCCCTATGACTTCTCCGGCCACTGAAAGTCACTTTTCTTCATCCTATCTTGTAGATATTTTCACCTTAGTTCCAACGAGCTATTACACTAAGGTGTTTCTCCAAGAAACAATCCCCAAATAGAACCTTCAGTGTAATTAATTAAAATATGCCCAATAATAACCCCGTTTTATGAGAATCGTCGGAATGCAACGGAACCAAGGACAAGCTGTGCAGAATGGATCTTGATGATGAAATATGATGAATAATGTAAGTCGCCCCCCATAAAACTCCTCAAAACCGCATTAGCTCACTATCACCCCCAATTGGCTACTCTCGCAGGCATCCCAAACTGTAACATAAGGGAATCTAAAAATGGGGACATTACAAAGTCGTGAGGTTTGCCTTCATTCAATCCACGTTGTCTCTGAGAGTTTTTGAAGAGAAAGAAATAAGAAGCATTATTATTAACATGTTGTTTTCAATTCTTAAAAATTAAAGATGCATGAAAGAATGTTGATAGGGTTGTGGTGGAGTTGCCAATTAAAGTGGCAAAGGTGCAATTTCAAAATCTCCATATTTTAAAGTGGGTATTTGTATTATTGATAATTAGTTATAGATTAATTAAAAAAGGGTTTAGTGGTGAAAATTGAGACATTATATATTCATCAAAGTTTAATTCATATAAAACATGAATAAGTGATTGTGGTCAAGTATGAGTTTAACACCTTAACAACTAAAGAAAGGGTGTTAAGCCATTCGCCAAGAGGGTTTCGTATAATCTATTAGGGGGAACTGAGAATCACTCATAGAATGGTCATTTTGCCAAAGAAGGTATTAGGGGTTGCTTTTGCAATTTCACTATATACTTACACTAATTGTACTTACAAGTCTCATTGACCTCCGATTGTGGTCATTCGTTGGACTTTAATAAAATTATTTTATCTTATCTTGAGCACTTCAATTCAAGTCTGCAATTTGTCTTCCATCTCCTTTTTTGCAATTGATTCTTAATGATAAATTGTGCAAGAAACTCCTCCAATTACTTGGAAAATGATGCTCTGATACTAATTTGATTGGAAATGAGAGTAGTGCTATGGAATGCACAACCATGACATAAATCACGAAGAGTTTATTTCAACACACACTGTTGTGAATTATGTTGAGAATGAAATGTAGATAACAATATAGGTGGAGTAACACAAATATTGTAAAGAGCATAGTAATACAATGAAACCCAAACTCTTAATGAAATGAAATAGTGAAAACATTATAATATGCAAAGCAATACAAAATGGCTAGAATGGTGGTAGCTTATCTTGGAAGGGGGATGTGTTGGCTACACTCTTTCGCAAAAAGACCATAGAAGAGGTTGAAACTGCCTTTTAACATGAAGTCTAAAACCTTAAGAGGCAAAAACCCTAAGATCCAAAACGCTAGCCCTAGGAGATGAGGTGGCAAAAGGAATGCAGGCACAGAGGAACCTAGTTGATATATCAACTTCTTGGGACCACAACTTTTGCATTTGATATCCATTTGGAGCGTTTCTTGGATTGTGACAAAGCTTGTTTTGAACACTACGTGTTTTGCAAATGAAGAGAACTTGATGGGGGGTGTATACAATTATACTCTTCCTAGGGTTTTAACCAACAATATCATGAAATGAGCAAGAAGAATGCAGATTTTCCTTACCAAAACCAAAAAAGTTGCAAGATCAAACCCTAGTTTCACCAAGACAAACCATCCATAAGCAAGAACAAGAGTCTCCAAGAGGTGCGCACCACCTTAGCTCATCCATTCATCAAGAGATATACCAAAAATCAATTGCAAGAGAGAGAGATACCAAAAATGCTCCAGTATAGTGAAAATTTCAGCCAATGTAGTCTTCTCACAATGGGAGAGCTACGATGAAAATGAAATAGAGATGATCTCTATTTATACAAATCCTCTAAAACATAGTTTGTCCACATTCAAAGGGTAAACCACAAGATAAGGGGAGAACGACCCTTACACTTGCCCCTTTGCTAAAATAACATTTTTTAATTCATAATTTGCACATAAGATAAACCCTAGGAACATGACGTCACCCTCTTGGGGCAATGTTTTGGCACTTTTAGGTCAAGTCGTTGGGTTGGAGATGAGTGCGTTATGCCTCCAAAGGCCAAATGTCTTCAAGGTAAGCCTCTCCTCCATGATCCAAGGGCTCCCTCCCTCAAAACGTGCCAAGTGTCTCCAATCACCACCAAACCCTAGTCTTAGGGTGACGTCAAGCCCTTAAAGGTGACGTTTCAGCCTCAAAAGGCAAGTCGTTTGGCTTGTAGGGGCTAGGTGAGATCCTCCAAGGTGTCATCTAGGACTCCAAAGGCATATCCTCATCATCCAGTGTGTGGGCCCTAGTATCCGACCTATGGGCTTTCAAGCCCCAAGGAAGCCCAAGCTGGGCTTATTCTTCCAAATCTGCCCACCAACTAGGTCCTGCAAAGACAATGAATATGCCCTTCAAGGATCTCAAGTCAAATGCATCATGATGAGTAAATCAAATCAATAAAAGAGCCATCTAAGGATGTACATCCAAACTACCTCATCAAAATAAACAAGTGCTCAAAGACCCTATTCAATATTCCAAGTTTAGGTATGGGAGGGTTGACAAAGTGACCTATTGGGTGAATCGTACCTCAAGTTTAGAAGTGTTTCCCAAGGGGACCTCTTTCCAAGTCATGTGGATGAGGTGATATGGATGGGGGCAAGACCTTTGGGCATGGGGTTCATGACATACAAGGGGTTGTAGTCTCTCATTTATGGGTTCCTTTGTAGAGGGTGTGCTTTGTTTTCAATGCAACCTTTTTCCAAGCCCATTTATTTCCTTTTATTCTTTTAAGATGTTTCCAGGTTGAAGCCAAGATGGGGCTTCTACCTAAGCATGAAAAACAGTGGCCACCTTGACTCTACCCTAGTCACATTTTGCTTCCCCAAGTTGAAAACATGTGTGGGGCTTCTACCTAAGCATTACAAACAATGCCCACATATGCTCCACCTTGGTTGGCATTTTGTATTAGTTATTTTTCACGGGTCCCATCAGTTTCTTATGAGAGACATTTCATTGTCCTCGGGATCCTTGGGCGAGCATCTAGAAGGTTCATGATTGGCTTTTATCTTTTTCCAGCTACAAACCTCTTGGCCTTCAGCCCCTTCTTCACATGAAATGAGGGACAATCCCTTCTTGGGTCAGTACACCTGAAAATCCCAAAAGATAAGGAGACGAGGAGATGAAGTGTGGAAAGTGGTAAGTATGATCGAGAATGGCACGATGACTTGTCAAGGGGACCCCCCAGTAGAAAACCTATCCCTAAGGGTGACCACTTACTAGGTCGCAATGTCAACCACCGAGGTGAAACAAGGCAAAGAGCATAACTTCCAAGCAGACGTTACATAATCAAAAGTAGCTTTTAAATGCAAAAGACTCAAATGCCTCAAATATTGAAATGACACATACCATAATATCTGGCTTGTACCTCATGGAGCAAGACCCAATGTCTTTCGGAATCAGGTTGGTGTGGCGGATACCATCGTGATGAATATGAGATTTGTGGTGGTGAGGCGGGCCTTTGTCTGTGCAAATGGACATTGTCAGCCATCTGTCTCTCAGTACTCCATGTCTGCAACATAAGGGCCTCGAGACATCATCTCCTTAGTTAGCCCTAGGAAATGGGGATAACAGGGCCCCGCATGTTTATTGGCGCTTGGTTCCTAGGCCCTAGTCTTGTGGTAAGCTCCTTGGCTATTAAGGCTTAGATCCTTTCAAGACGCGATAGGCCCTGTTTTGACTTCTGATAAGCGCCCAAGCACTTAGATCTTTCCTTAGGCGCCTAGGGCATGGATTTTCTGTTATTTTCTTCAATATGCCTCAATTCCCTGTTTGTGCCTGACTATAGTCTACGAGAACATATAGACTACTAAGTCATTCCCTGCCGGCCTACTCTTGGGAACGGGACATCACACATTGGTCCTTTGAGTATGATGATTTGACCTTGGTAGCTTGAGGTAAACATTTTGGTTTTTGGGGTAGTTGTCTATCCTTTCTGCATGTCATTTCAGCAATTTAGCTTGCCCATTTTTCGCAGATTTTAGGACAGCAATCTACATTTTCCTTACAGCATCTTTTCCCTTCAGTTATTCGATTCAGTCTTTGCATAAATGTCGTTGATTTTTGTCTAGTTATATCAGCATGTGGTTGTGTCTTGTGTGTCTTTCCTTTCATGAATAAATGGCTATCCACTAGTTATATCAGCATGTGGTTGTGTCTTGTGTGTCTTTCCTTTCCTTTTTGAGAGACGTTTCATTGTCCTCGAGATCCCTGGGTGAGCATCTAGAAGGTTAATGGTTTGGCTTTTATATTTTGCTAGCTACAAGACTCTGGGCCTTCAGCCCCTTCTTTCCTTGAAATGAGGTACAACCCCTTCTTAGGTCAGTACACCTGAAAATCCCAAAAGGTAAGGAAATGAGGGGATGAAGTGTGGAAAGTGACAAGTATGGTCGGGAATGGCACGATGACTTGTCAAGAGGACCTCCCAGTAGTAGACCTATCCCCAAGGGTGACCCACTTACTAGGGCGCAATGTCAACCACCAAAGTGAAACAGGGGAAAGAGCATAATGTCTAAGCAGACGTTACATAATCAAAAGCAATAATAGATGTAACAAACTCAAATGCCTCAAATATCGAAATGACACTCACCATGATACCTGGCTTGTACCTCATGGAGCAAGACCCAGTGTCTTCCGAAAGCTAGCTGATGTGGTGGATATCGTCATTATGAACCTGGAGTTGTGGTGGTGAGGTGGGCCTCTGTTTGTGCAAGTGGACGCTACTGGTCAAGCTGTCTCTTGGTACTCCATGTCTGCAACCTGAGGGCCTCGAGACATCATCTCCTTAGTTATCCCTAGGAGTTGGGGATAACAATAGGCATAATGAGCTCTATGACCTATGTTTTTTTGCTCCTCTAGTTCAATATGGTTGTAGATGTATTTGGTGATAATCTACAACCTTCTTCACCGATCCAATTTACCTATATCCTCGAGCAAGAGTCTAGAGGTCTAGGCAGTGTACAGTGCATGGGACCAAGATATGGTTGGGTGTTTTTCCTCCAACACCCTTCTAGCAACAACATAATTAGAGGCATTATTAGAACATTCTCATCCCCCATCTCATTCAAAAGCTGAAACAATAAATGTGCATCTTTTACTATAGCATATGCATCCAATAATTTTAAAAACATGGTTCCTTGTGGGCATGAAACAAGGAAATTAAGTATGCTATAGGACCTTCCATCAATCCATGCATTTGACATGATGGTACATCTTGTTTTGGTCTTTGGTTCTTTAAAAATCTTCAAGTACTCATTTATGGATCCAACTTCACTTTGTAAAAGTGCCCCTCATCAGGTCATGAAAACCAAGGCTGTACAACCCCTTATCACATGCAACAATGGCATCTAGCATATGATGGTATTAAAGTGCGTGTGAAACATTGAAAGGGATATTTGCATCATACCACCATCTAGCCATGTATTCAAATGGATTCCTTGTAATGCTTCTTCCAATGGTGCATTGAGTGCCATTGGTAGGGGTGGTGGCGGGTGCAAAATATACATCAAGCTTCTTTCTCTTTGGTGTAGGGTTGTCATGAACTGGAGCAACATATCTAAAGGGATTCCTAACAAAAGGGTTAGAGGAGGATCCTTTAAAACTGGGGTTTTCTGCAGATGCAATCTCTTTCGTTCTCCCTGTCTCAGCTTCAATCTCTTATTTCTTGGCCTTTTCTACTAGGTATTCTTCAATAGAGGCTAGCATTTCTGTCTAATATCTGGGTCAAAATCAGGGCATGGTGTAACTTGCTCTTGTGTGTCAGCCAAGTGTTCTTTCACTTGATGAATCCCCCCATCCCTGATTTCCTTCTTATAATATTTGCATATTTTTTGCCATCAATCTCTTCACAATGGTTCCTTCATGTCTTTCACATTCTCAGGGGCCATGATAATATCAAACAGTGAAAACAAATCTGCAGATGCAAAACCTATCTTTGTTTATTTACGAAAACAAAAATAGCAATTGCAATACAAAAACATTGAGGGTTTGAAATATTCTTGACATACCTTTGACTGGGCACAACAATCCTGTCCCAAATCTCCTCCAAGCTTGTAGATGATATGTAGAACTCTGATGTAGATGCCAAATTCACTGAACACTCACAAAGAGTGCCAAGTTCGCTTTGAATCAGCTCTCTTCACCACTGCTCTGCAATCTCCAAATGATCACAAATGATCAATGTGAGATGTGTGAGGCAAATAGGGTTGGGGCATCATTATAAGTGATAACTAAGGGTTTGGGAGGGGGGCACCTTTTTATTTAGTTTTTCCTTTTTGCCACCAAACTGCTATGCAAGTGGGTCTGGTGGGATGGGGATTGGTTCAGATTGGAACCAGCCTGAACTGGTTAGTTCATCCGGTTTCGTCCCAAACTGGCCTTCTGGTCTGGTTCAGGGACCAGTTTGGGCATGGCAAGGGGTGAACTGGTTTGGACTGGCTTGTTCTGATAACAGTGGTCTGCATTTTATGATGTGTGATTTGCGCTATTTTCTTTTGTGCAACTCACACTCATGAAACAGTGACCAACTCTTTGCGCCCATACTTGGATTTATGTTGAGCTTCTCCTTAATGGGAATACAAACTGCCATGGACCTGGTCAACCTTTGAACTCTTCCGGAATCATGCTATCTTGGCCTAGTTGTTTGTACTTCCTATGTTCTGCATGAAGAGGACTGAGAAGTTTACATAGCTGTCTCTAGCCACTCCCCCTCGACCCTGCCTTTCCTGGATTACCTTTAGATGCACCATCAAAAATTATTTTGATCAATCCCTCTTGGGGTGGGGCCCAAGTCTGATTGGAATCTTTCTGGTTCCCTCGAGGATGTCCTTCATCAGGGTTAGCTATTGATTTTGACCTCAACATCATTCCCTGAAAATTGCATGACAAATCAGAAGCAAAAACCTTTCTTTCTGGCCAATTTTCTGCATTCCATCATTTGTCCTCTCTAAATAGTAAAACCAGTGGAATTATTGATTGGCCAAGTAATCAGCACTTCTGTATGAGTTTTATCTACATTTTTGTATAGTCTACAGGTTTCTTGTTTTTAGTTTCCTTATACATCCTTACATGAGCAATAAAAACTGAAGGAACACATTATTTGTCTGTAATACTGTCACAATGATACATGACACAGTACATATAGCTGAGATTCTTCTTTTTATGAACCACATTCTTAGTTTATTCCATTCTTGGCTTCCATATGTATAAATATCCACTAAACTTTTGTGGACCCTACATAGTGCAACAAACAACTAAGGCACATCTATGATCTTTTGATGCTCATTTTCATTACCAAATATCATGCAGTTGTGCATTTTGCTTGCAGGGATTACTACAAATTAATGCTTGTAAATTAGACATCTATTATCTATCCAGCAGTTCAAATCAAGGTGATTTGTACTGTCTCGCAAAACATTGTAGACAAATTACTCATGGAGATTGAATCTGAGGAGGAACAGTTTTCATCAGGGCAGCTGGTGAAGCAGGGTGCAGAGGCTGTGAGTGGAATTATCTGGGTGTCTTATTGTTTCCTTAAGTTTTGTTAGGGTGTTGCCTTTTTGTATTATTTGCTATTTCACATTTTAACTGTTTGTATGCAGAGAATATTTGAATGCGACTTTCTGGGAAGGAAGGCCATTATTAAGGAGCGTTTCTCCAAGAAGTACAGGCATCCCATTTTGGATTCAAAGTTGACCTCGAAACGTCTTTATGGGGTCAGTGTATAAGACAAATTACCGAGTTTCTGTTCTATCTTTCCTTCATGTCTACAAAGGAGATAGATTATTATGCATGTTGCCTAAGGTGGTTGTGAGTGAGATCCTTATCAATATGTGATTCTAGGAAGCACGTTGCATGACTAAGGCTAGAAAGCTTGGAGTTGCAACTCCGACTCTTTTTGCCCTGGATTCTGAACTGCACACCCTTACATTTGAATATATAGAGGGTCTATCTGTGAAAGAGGTGTTTTTGCAATCAGGATCACTTCCTGGCTATGGTATGTTTTTCTAGTCATATTGAAATGCAATATGATCTTGATTCTACAGTTGTGAATTTAAAGATAGTCATTGCTAACTTGGAATAGTCATTTTCTATTTGATTTAGCTTCAGTTTACTTGGTCTTCCTTTGACCCCCTATGCTAGTAATTTTATGTTTGTCTTAGCTGAACAAAGAAAGAGTTCTGATTGCTTTGTACCTGCAGAGGAACAAATAGAAGATATTGCTCTACAGATAGGCAGAGCTGTTGGACTTTTACATGATGGAGGTTTGGTGCATGGTGATCTGACAACATCAAATATGATAATTCATCAAGATTCCAAACAGTTGGTATGAAGTTATTTTGAATGGTGCCTTTTTCCCATCCCAATACATCGATTTGAAAAATCTTACCCTTGGCAGGTTGTAGGCTTTGTTATTGATCCTAAACTAAGAAAATTGTTTAAGGCGTTTACAAATTTTACTGCATTTTAACAACTACATGTAAATCTTTCTGTTTGCAGACCACAAAGACATGCACAGTTTGTTAATTACTATTTTGCTTGGATTTCTAAAAGAAAAAATAAGATTCCATAGATCTGTTCAATCTCAATGCATATACAACTTGTGTTTAGAGGCTTGGAAAACCTTCTCAATTGATGCCACGCACATAGCGCCTAGTGATCTGGCATGTCTTTTATGATTAGCATTTTAAACTATCCTTGCAATATATGATGCTACAGGGAAATGAATATTTGATATTGTAAATTATGATGTTTTTGAAACAGGTCCTGATTGATTTTGGCCTTAGTTTCACATCTACATTACCAGAAGATAAGGCTGTGGATTTATATGTTCTGGAGAGAGCGTTGTTGTCAATGCATTCTTCTAGTGGGAATGTTGTAAGTTGGCATTTCTGTTAACTCTTTACTCTGGCATACGCTTGTCTATTAATGCCAGTAATCTATTGTCCTTATTTCTGTTATGACTAGGGGATTGCATTTATTACTTGATAGAGGTTATTACTTATTGATATTTTATTCCATTGGATTGCAGATGGAAAGAGTACTCGCTTCTTACAGAAAATCATCAAAGCAATGGTCAGCTACGCTGAATAAACTAGGTCAAGGTAAACCTGAGTTCCTGGAATTTGTGGCAATTGTATCTATTATTTACTTAATTTCTTATCCCAGTGAAAGACTGTATTCACAACTTCATGTTTTCACGTGTCCCCTGATTCCAGATTCAATATTTTTTAGGTGGATTCTACATTGTGACTGTCAACTTGTCCTTGCTGTCTTTGGTATTGAAAACTCTGTTCAATTCTCATAATTGCAACTTAATACAGTTTTTCAATGCAATAACTCACATTTTTGGGTCTCTTTTGCAGTTCGTTTGCGTGGTAGAAAGCGTACAATGGTGGGCTAAGTATCATAAAGTATTATGAATGTATCTCTTTTTGTAAACTATCAATTCTCTGGTTGTCTCCTATCAAGCTTAAATATGTTTAGATTTTGATTTCATAAATTTTTGGTGTCTTTATTTAAAGGAAGATTTTGTCATAAACTTTGTCGTGTTGGATACTCTCAGAATTCTGCTGAAGTATATTCATTTGTAGTATCTGAAAACATTGGATTTTAAGTGATATCATTATGCTGTTTTAAGCATTTTTGTAGTATCTGAAAACATTGAATTTTAAGTGATATCATTATGCTGTTTTAAGCATTTTACTTATCTGTGGTAGTTCATATTGTTTTAATATCTTATGCAGAGCTAAAATATAGTTTCAGTTCAGAACACTGAACAGCCTTGACTAATAGTTGGAACATGAAATGTTGCATTCTTGTAAATATATTTTATTTGAGCAAGCTCAAGGGGTTAGTTCAACTTTTGTTGCCAATGGTTCTCGGTATTTGGCTAGTTTTGTGCTAGAAGGTGCCTGGTTTGAATCCCCCTGGATGAGGTGTGCTAGTCTACGCTGATGGGTTTACTAGGGATGCCATCCACGAATGTGGGAAAGTGCCCCTTGGGTTTCCATGCAAGTTTGTCCTTGGAAAAAAGGTTATTAGTATTTTATTTCAGTAGGCGTCATTTTATTAACATCCAGTGGCCTACGATTGAAACAAACGTTGTCAAATACTATCAAGAGGGCATACCCGTAACAGGAATTGGAGTTATATTATAGCGGTAAAGCCATACTCTTATTCCTAAGCTTTACTATTTAAGACGACAAGACGAAGGGATTATTTTCAAATGTGAAAAGGTGTTACCAAACATAGAGATTCTTTAAGGTGTAGCCTGTGGGATGATGTATAGATCAACCGTGTCTGTTCTACCTCAAGCCACAGCATACAATTATTGTTCCCACATGACTATGCTTTTGGATCCTATATCTCACTAGGGGATATAAGCATGTAACACAATCTTATTCAATAATTATATCATTATGTGTGGATGGCCTCTTTTTAGCTGCATAGGTCAACCGTATTCAAGAAGGTTAGGGTTATGTTATTGAGGCAATCGACTAGTTTGAATGTTTCCTCCTCTCTTCTCAATTTTGTGGAATCTTCTCTTTGAGGACTTTCTTCACTGTTGTTAGAAGTAGCGTTGTAAGCGGCCAGTGTAGACCTCCCAAGCCATGATGAGAGTGTGTGTGCCTAATAAATACGGAGTTATGTTTGAGCCTTGAGCTTCAACATGCAAAATCAAAATCAGAGTTCTTTTTTTCACAGTCCAAGGTAAGCAGAGTGCAACAGTTTGTCTGGTTGGGCAAACAGAGAACTGACCCTTTTTCTCTCTAATGCAGCAAGTGTTATGCATGTTGTAACTCTGGAATTCTCCAACTTTTACGTGAGATTATCCACTTCAAACCTAACAAAGCATACCCTTATATAATCATTCTGAATACGAGTCAAAGCAGGCACAAAGCATACCCTTATATAATCATTCTGAATACGAGTCAAAGCAGGCAAAGACATGGTATATCATTATATTGTCGATAATGGCTCATCTGTGACTATCACTCACTATTAACACTTGCTATTAGCTCTCTTCAAAGATCGTAGATACTAAGAGTGACACTCACTCTCTCACTATTGGCTCCTCTCAGAGATTGTAGATACCAAGGGTTTATACAGATTCCTAACCTCAAGTGACTTACCAAAACATTTTCAATCATACGTAGACAAGCTTATAATGGAAAAGCAAGTTTTTGATGCTAGAGGTCATCGACAATACAAGTATGCACATTAAACCTTGGTCGAAAATATTTATTCATTGTACTTATTGTTGCTCATTAGTAGTTAATAGCAAAATTATTTGGGTACTATTATATAATTACAACATTGTGCAGCGCTTGTATATCCATCCATATCCAAAGTGTGCCAATATCTAAGCAAGATCTACCACCCTTGTTTGTCCATAAAACATCATACTAAGACCACTTTAAACATGTGAGTTAATGAGAAAGCAATTCGGTGTATCAGATGTTGATTTTTCAATAAGCTAGATTAAGCAAGTAGTTCATTTCAATTTGCATTTGTCTTAACCATAAACAAGA
>CBVK0100069976.1:0-14606 GCA_900067695.1 Picea abies
ATTCTGTGGTTTTCTCTTGATTTGGGTTTCCACGTAAAACACTGGTGTATTGTGTATGTGTGTGATTGTTTATTTATTACTGCTCATTATTGGATAATAATTCTACATTGATATAGCATTTGAAGAAAAAGAATTATAAATATGTTATTACTGATTCACCCCCCGTCTCAGTAATCCAACAGTTATTACAAAACTTGCCAGCTAAGCCTGAGTATAAGGCTATGAGAACCTCATGTAGGATGCATTGTTTCCCAGAGAGAACTTAGCAATTTGCAAATTTTGAAGCATGAGCAAGCCTGTGTAATCCCTCGATCCTCAGTTGCGATCCCCAATCCATGTTTTTCCTGCAGAATTTGTTGATAGTTCAGACTCACAATGCCAAGAGCTACAAGGATAAAAAGCACCATTTTGAAGGATACAGTATCAGATGAACCCTATGACCCCGGGGTCAAGATCGTGGGAGATATTAAGGGGAAGGCCGAGCAAGTGAAGATCCTCGACCTTGACTTGACTAAACAGGTTTTGTTCCCATAGATGAATATAGATGTCTTCTGGAGTGTCACTCCAGACGAGTTTGGAGGCATGTAGGTAGTTTGTGCCAAAGCCTGATTTTATCAATCTGTTCAACTCTACCATCATGAACCTCAGGGATTTTCCATTTTTTGGTACCACTGGAGAAGTTGTGAGGTGTACCAAATTTCTCATCAGTAGGGTACATGACAAAAGCATGTGGTTGGATAGGAGATACACAATTCACATAGAGGACATCCTCCAGCTTACTGGATTGTCCATCGAAGGTGAGGATGTGTCCAAAGGTTTCCAGGGTCCTAGTAAACATGGAAAGAAGAAGGGGGAGCCCATTCTGTATGAGAGGTTTCATACACAGGGGAGGGCGCACAGCCAAGATCAACACCATCCTACCCGAGATAGTTAGGACCTTTTGTTATATAATTTCTAGCAAGGTCATGAGGCCTTACTATAAAGGATAATGTACACTAGATGCTCTATCAGTGGAAGAATTTTGCACCAATGGCACTATCTTCAACTGGTGTAGCTATCTACTAGAGGAGCTCTTGGTGGCCTTCTAGGAAGCAAAAGAGAAGGGTGGTACTTTCACCTATGGCTACTTGTTTCTTGAGTTCACAATGCTAAAGTGGAAGCCACCTGCAGGAAGACCATTGTCGCCAGTAGATAAGGGGCGCTTGGAAAAATGTTCAAGCCTTGGCACTCAAGGTCAGACTCGAAGAACACCACATTCAACAACACAGAGTTCTCCAAGTGGTACAACAGGTTGCTCGATGCAACACATAGGTTGCACATTCCGTAGGAATTGCTCAATTGCAACATGTGGAACATTGCATTTAGCATGAACTTCCACAATACATTTATGTGGCTAAGATATGCCAATAGGAAGAAATTCCATTCGCACATGCTTCCATTCTATTTGGATGAGGAGGCCTTCTACAAGGAGGTTATGTTGTGGCCTAGAGTCAAACACAACCTGTGCAAGTCAGGGATGCATTATGTTCTACCTGTGGAGTTGTTGAAGAAGAGGGGTCAGGAAACAGGGGTAGGACCGAGCTCAAGCCTGGAGGTATAGAAGAAATAATCCCTGGCACAAACAGACTCTGACGAGGAGGAAGATATGCATCCACTGGAGCGCAAAAATATAACACTACCTATGTTCTTGAACCTGCAGGAGCAAGATATCTTGACAGGTAAGGATTTCAACTAAATCCTTAGCACGGCATTCATTACAGAACCAATGACCAAGAAACCTAGGACGAGGATATCCCCAAGAAAGGTTTTGAACCCCCATCCCATTTCATCCACCATTCCTCGTACTCGCTCAACGACTCGAACAACCCAAATTATAGATATCCAGGATGACCCTGAACCTGACACCACTCCATCAACCACCATCATCACATAGCAATCTCCATCACCACCACAACCCCAGTCACCACCTCTAGAAAAACTGACATTGCATCCCAAACCAGTAATTCAAAACCCATGCAGCTTGATCCCCCAGAGATACCTGAGTAGAGACCAGAACTCCTTGGTCCAAACCCAGAAGTACCCAAACAGAGGCTACAACTGACTGGCCCAAACCATGAATCTCAAGACCAGCATATCATACCCTTTGTGCCAATTAAGGACACTTTGTCTTCAGTGGATATGCAAGAAGGAAAGAAGTTGCAAGTCCTAAGTCCTCAGCGTACTTGCAAGAAGGAAAGAAGTTGCAAGTCCTAAGTCCTCAGCGTACTTCCTCAACAACCAAGGTTGAGGGTGCCATTGGAAGCACAACCCTGGAAGTTGAGGTCCAAAAAGAGGCAGAGATAACAAAGGTTCAGAAGGAACCTGAGACAACTTCAGGACAAAGTGAAACATCAATGCAAGAAAAAATGGAGTTAGTCCTCCAAAACCCTCAGTAGTACGCATAGTTGTTGCAACTCTGCCTGGCCAAAAAAAAATTTCTAACGCTCCTGCCATCAATGTTGAGGTTGAGGCTGGCACCAGGAAAATTTACAGGAGAGGAGGAGTTAGAGACCCCTTTAGAGAATTCAACAACTAGTAGAATTCCACTACAATTCTGAGCACCCAAGGATGCCACCCCTTCTTCCATTGACCTTGCACATTGGCCAGCAACGCAACTAGTCAGAATGATCAGGGCCTCAACTGATCAACTGGAGAAGAGACTCCAACAGGCCGAAAGGACTGCAGATTTCGCAATAGAGGAAGCATTCCTTGCTCAAACATGAAAAAAATAGGAATAATTCGCCAAGATCAAGGCAGAGCAAAAACTGGAAAGAGTCCAGGAGAGGCTTGATGAAGCCTGACCATAAATAAGGAAGGTTGCACCCCAACTTCCAGAATCCAGTGCTGCAGGAGAACCTGCACATCAAATTGAGCTACTCCAGGGAGCATGGTCATAGTTGGCCATTCACACAAAGCATCTGGAAGTATAGTTGCAGGAAAGCCAGCAAGAAGCAGAACATTAGCCTCGAAAGTTGTAGGAGTAGATGGAGAAAGTAGTGTTGGAAGGAAACAATGCTCGATCAACACTACACAAGTGCACAACCGAGTGCACAAATATATTTTGAGAATTCAGTGACTGGATGGTAATTATGGAAAGGTGCAACCAAACTCTAGAGGAGGTGCATGCAAGAATCCAGTTGCTTAATGAATAAGTTGTGATCACCATGGATCCGTTGGAGCAACAAGAGAAGTTTGATCAAATCCAGTAAGTAGGCAATGAGCTAAATGCTCTGTTTGAAGCACAATATGTTGCCAAGAAGGAGCTGCGTGAATTTTGACTTGTCTTTCAGACAGTGTATATGAAAATGCATCAAGTAGATGCTACATCAGACTCTGAATGGAACGCTCTGGTCGCATCCAAGCCCAAATGATGTATCATATATGTGACTCAACAATTTTTCACTAAAGCCTCACTCCTTTTTAGGAAGTGGCAGGATAAAATTGAGAGTTTCCAGGAAGTCAAGAAGTGGGCCTTAGATTTGGTCCCAGAGTTGGGCCCTTCATTTGAAGAGGTAGAGAAAGAGAAATCACAAGCAGAAGATGAAAGTAAAGCAGAGAAGGAGGACAAGGGAAAGCAACAATTACTCCTAGAAGTCATGAAAGAGCCAAGTACTTGACTCGAGGGCGAGTCAAGGCTTGTGGTCGGAGCTTGTTGGGCCCTTTGTTTTTGGATTTGAAGCTATGTAAGAAATACTACAGTCCCATTTTTTGTTAGTTGTGCAAGCTATAGAAGAAGCTGGACAATGGAGCAAGTAAAGAAACAGAAATCGGTTGTGAAAAGGGACAACGCAACACTAGCAAGGAAAAAGTAGTTACAATAGAACAAGAAAGTAGGTGAGCCCAAATCCAAAGGATCCCACTTAGCCTATATATCAGATAAATATTATTGTAAAATGGTTGGCTATTGTTGATAGGTTGGGTTTTTGTTGTTGTTGTTAGTCAGATGTTGGTGTTGGGTTTAGTTGAGAAAAGGTTCTGTAATTTTAATATGTATACAGTTTTGGGAGAAAGGGTAGATAGCGCTCTATGACATGAGTCCCAAGCCATAATTTTGTAACAAAGAACTAAGTTGTATCTCTGAGATTGTATCTGAGAGGTTCTGATGCTAATATATAAAGAAGGACCCAAAATTTTGAAATATAATGTGTCATTATGTGTTTATGCTTATGAATTGTATCTTTACAGTACTTCTTTATGCTTGATGAGATCCATATGATATCTTTGTGTATAAATTCTTTCACAACTTGAGTATCTTTACTTCCAGGATGAATGAGTTTAGATATGTTCTGTAGTTAGTCTAACTTGTGCAAGATCATGGTGAATATTGAAGGTTATGGGAACCCACCTAAGTATTCTCCTTACCCTTCCCTATCTTTTTGTCTTGGTTGTGCTTTGGGTGAGACTTCTTCTCTTCTCAACTCTGATGAAGTGTGAAGAATACCCCACTAACTGCATATGTGTAGTTATTTTGTTATCTGGGTCAAAACCTTCAACAAGTTTCATTTCCTTCAAACCCATCTATTCATGATGTTTCTCCAACTCAATAAGGTGATTTATTTGTTTAACAATGAAATCCCCAATTTTCCATGACAAGTATATAAATTGTCTTTTCCTTTTGTCATGGAAGAAACGAGCCCAAGTTTTATATTGCCTGCATAAATTTCCAACAAAGAGTTTATCTGATGTATAAAATGGTAAAAGGAAAGGTTTCTCCTTACCACCAAATATTCTAATTACAATGAATTCTTTGAACAACTCATAAATCCCTTTTCTAGTGAGGAAGGAAGTTTTCTTTAAGGATAGCCTTGATGTGCTCTATCTAGATATTAACCTTTTGAACTCTCAGATGAAATTGTTGTGAACTAGGTAGAAACTATATTGGGATTATATCTGTACAAAATTGAATACAACACATAAACTGGTTCTAACTTAAAATACACATGTTTTTCTCGAGGCTGATCTTAAAAAATGTCGTAAGCAATGGAAAAAATGAGGTAAGAAGATGTATATAATTTATGGGTCTTTTTGAGGTTATTTATATGGAAATAAATTTCACTTGAGATGAGATAAACCCAATCGATGATAGATTTTTCATGTAGGGAATAATGCATAGCATACATAACATTTATTGTTACAAACATAGTAGATTCCAAACTGAGAATGCGGGAAAATATCCAAGCAAATTCTTTGTACTGGTATTTTAGAAAATTTACCTCGATTCTGCAAGTACCAGTGTTACAGGTTGGATCTTCCAAATAGTTTCTCAACAGTCTATTCCCTCCCTTATTTTGCTTCAAAAAATCATCAATTTCCTCGCTCTTGAATCACATAGTCGGTGTAGGGAGTCATAACATTTGAGAAAATGTTGAAGAGCCAGAGAAATGGGTTAATTACCTTTCATTTGAATTATTATTCGTTCAAAAACAAATTTATCTACACACCATTGATCAATATCTTTCATATTAGTTGCTTCTAGAATATATCCTACAAATGTTATTCCTGAGGTCTATATTAGGTTCATCTTCTTCTCAGCTGAAGGAATAACCTTGTAGTACTTGTATGCCCTGGACCACTAGAATTGTTGATCTTCACGACCCAATGTGTTCAATTTATATCCAAAAAATACATTCTTCTTCTTACTTGACATATTTTCTTCTTTTTACAAAGGTGGCACTATTGTTGATACTTACAGTTTGGTATTTTAATTTTATTTAAATTCCACTACATACTTCCTTGGTAACTCAGTCAACCATAGATAATGCTTTAAATTTCATCATTTTTCATGGGACTCGGGTTTATCATGACCCTTAATCAATGCATTGTGCATTAATAATGACATTATTCTTTTGCAAGTGACAGATGATGTGGAAGGGGTAATTAATTTGATGGGAAATGGTCATGTGATGGTATGATGGACATAAAGTATTAAGTATGGAGGTGTAAAAGGATGTATGGGAAATGATAAGAGTATAACACAGAGTTGCAGACATAAATTCTTGTGAAACAATATTTGGGAAAGGGTGACAATGCCCACATTGAATTGTAAATATGGTTAAGTGTTGGGAGAAATGTGGACTTGCAGACATGTAGACCTAATATCAATGGAAAAGTGATGGGGAGTAAGTAAATATTCTCTGTAATGAGAAATATGGCTAAGTGTGAAAAGAAGTGAAAAGTGGAAAGTGAATGGAGACCTACGGACTTGTGGAGGTGGAGAACTAAGAAAGATTTAAGAGATGGTAAGTAGCTCCACATCCACATTGCTTGAAGTTGACTAAGAACCAAAAGAAAATGGAAGAGGAAATAAATTATTGTTTTGGTGAGTGCGGGGTTGCGGACCTAGGTAATTAAAAAATAAAAGTTTAAGAATTGTTATGTAGCTTCGCACCCGCATTTTTGGAAAAGGACTAAGTTCTTGGAAATTTTTCGATGTAATAGAAAAAATAAAAGTAAGCTAAGAAAAGAGTAAAATAAATCCTAATATTATCTACATAATTATACTAGACTAGTGAAAAAAAATCCTAATATTAACTACATAAGAAATCCTAATATTAACTACATAATGTATTTTCAAATAAATTCATATGGGTCTTTAAATATAGTTGGCCAATAAAAACTAGCTCGGATGATTTTATGAGAAGTTACTATTGGCAAAAAATGTCCCCTACAGATTCCCTTATGGGACTCTTGTATTACTTTGATAGCTCTGATGTGATCCAAACATATTAATAGTATACCAACAAAAATTTTGCCTGAACAATATTTCACACACTAGAACATAATTGTTTGTTTTCATTTTCAACGTTCTTCTTTCCTTTTAAGAGATTTTTGGAGGAAATTGTCATGATTTAAAATAAAAGATAATATTCTTATACCATTCAAAGTTCTCCAAAAAAATTTCTTTAATTACAATATTAAATCCATCAACAGAAGAAGTATTTACAACTTTCATTCATGTGATGAATTTGCATAAACCTTGTCCTTTGACAACCTTTAATGGTTTAATTTCTACATCGTATTCTTGAAGCTTGGCCAACCAATTATCCCATCTTCCTTCTTTGAGTTGTTGGCTGAAAATCCTCTTAACTGGATAATGTGGAGCATAAGCAATAACATGATTTGAAAGAATGTATGTTCTGAAATGGGAAATTACCTTTACAAGTGAAAGGGCTTGTTTTTCAACAGGTGAATAATTCAATTCATAATCATGTAATGTTTTACTCGTAAAATCAATCAACAACTCTTCTTGTTTCTATTTTTTCTAGGTAAGAATCAAAGAAATGGTTTCATCTAAGGAAAATGAATACAATATTAATTCTTTATCAAAATCAAGGCTTACAAGGACTGGGACGGTGGTAATGGCAAGTTTAATTTTTGTGAATGCTTTTTGAATTTATGGTGTCCACTCAAATTCTTGGTATTTTTGTAATATTTTCTTGATGGGTTTAACAATGGAAGCATAATCAGGAACAAATATTCTTACAAAATTGATCTTCCAAAAGAAGGATTGAACTCCTTTTTACTAGGTCAGGGGGTTCAGATCATTTATTGCTTTGAATATTTCGATATCAATATATACCCTTTCCTTGCTCACAACATGGCCTAAAAACTTTCCATCTATTACAATAAATAAATATTTCTTTGGATTCAATGACATTTTGTGTATTCTACACTTCTCGAATATATGTATAAGATGTATGAGGTATATCTCCCTTGATTTTGAGTAGACAATTAAATCATCTTGATAATCAACCATGAATTTTCCTATAAAATATTTAAAAGCATGATCCATGTCTCTCTAGAAAGTAGCACCTTCATTTTTTACTCTGAATGGCATTATGATATAAGAATACGTTCCCCAAGGTGTTACAAATGTTTTTTTGGCCTATCCTCCTTTGCTACAAAAACCTGGTTGTATCTTGAAAACCCATCTAGCATTGACATTAATGTGGACCCTGTGACTTGCTGAAGAATCATTTCCATATATGGTAGTGGGTAACCATCCTTTATACTGACTTTATTAATTTCTCTAAAGTAAACACATAAGAATATCTCACTAGTTTTCTTCCTAACCACTACTAGATTTAAAATCCAATCCGAATGTCTAATGGGAGAAATTATGCCTGCCTTTTCTAATTTTACCACAACCTTTATCTTGGGGTTTGTTATTCTCAAATTTCGTTTAAAAGGATTTTCCCCTTATTTAAGAGGTATGATGTGTTGGAATATTGATTTATCATATTCCTTTAAGTCATTGTAAATCCATGCAAACACATATTGAAATTCTTTGAAAAGTTGAGTATACTTGTCCCTTTCTTCTTTAGTACAATTGATACCCATGTTTATATATTTTGGTGATTCAGGAGTGACAATGTTTATCTTATATGTTTCTTGAAATTTTCTAATAGATGGTTCTTGAAGAGGTTTTGAAATTTTGGTTTGGTCATCTCTCATAAAGAGGGATTCCAATCTGACATATTTATTTGGAGAAGGTTTTCCACTTTCTTCATGAATTTCTTCTTGAAAATTCTTACTTTCTTCTAGATATTCTTCAATTATGGTGTCATCATCTATAAAAAAAATTACCACATGTTCATCATTTTCAAAAACGTGTAAGTGTTCTTGATTATCTGGGACTGATAGTCAACAAATAGTCTTCACATGATAAGTACCTTCTTGTTGAAAATCTTCAATTTTAAACAAGGATGCAATGACTACTAATGCATCATATTTTTTATTCTTTTCTCCAGGGATAAATGATAGGTTGAAATATTTGAAAGAGTTCATGATTTTTGTTACTCTTTTTGCGTAACATTTCAATTTCTCCTTTCTCACTTTATATTTTATTTTGACATGATTTATAATCAATTCAGAATCACCAATGACTATTAAGTGTTCAACCTTCATTTGAATGGAAATGGTCATCCCTTCAATTAATGCCTCATATTTAGCTTCATTATTAGTGCATGTAAATTCAAGTATTATGGCATGAGGATGTATAACATCTTGAGGGATTTTGAAAATAATTCCAGCTCCATTTCGTGACTTAGAACATGCACCATCAAAAGAAATTTTCCAGTACCCTTGGAAAGAGTATTGTTCTTTTATATTCTCTTGAGTGAAAATATGATCTGAATCAAAAACATAGTTTCCCATTCCAACATCAAGATAATTTATCATCAATTCATTCTCCTTTTTTTTTTCTTAATGAAAAAGGTTTTCTTATTTCTCTAGGGACCCTTACCATTGTTCCATATTTATTCAAGAGCATCATACAACTTTCGTCATTCATGATATAACCTGGAATCATCAAGGACCAATACCTTCCTAAGACAACTCCATACGATGGAGGCATGTCTACTACTAGAATAGTGAATACAATGGTGATATGGGGAGCCACACTTATTCAGGCACACAAATATTTAATTTCTCCATAAGCCGAGACTTTTCTCAAGTCAATAGCATAAATTATTTCTCCAGTTTCATAAAGTATGGTACATTCCATTTCGAGTGCTTGCATAACCGATAAAGGAATAATTTTATTAGTAGCCCCACTATCAATTAAACAATTGTACTGAACGACTTCATGATTCTCTATGGTGATGTAAAATGGTGGAAGTTTTGGTTTAGGTTTAGTTGAAGAATAGTTTTGTTCTTGATTTGAGTTTATAATTGCAATTTCCATTCTTGTATATGTATCATCTAGTATTTTCAACAAGTTTTCTCTTTTTTGTGGAATCTTAATGACTTCCATAGAGGGTAAAGTAATTTTGAGTTTTGAAAGATCATTCGTTATGTTATATTTCATTTGTTGTATCGTCTTTGTCTTTTAAGAAACAAGTTGTTGCTTCATTGTTTCTACTTGACTCGACTTAGTCTTTTCTTTTTCTGGAACTTCTTTTTCTTTGAATTTGTTTATTTGTGCCTGTGTTTGGAAGACATTCTCTTGCAAAATATCATTTTCATTTTCTTCATTGAAAATATAAAATGGTTCCAATTCACCAGTCTGTACTAATTCTAGACCATCGTTTTGCATAGTGCTTGATTATAGGTCAAGGTCTTCAAAAATTTCTTCAACAACAATTTCATCTAAGTCAAGCACATTTGGGTTTGGGGCCCGAGGTGATTTTGGTATATGTTCTCCATTCCTCCTACCATTTCTTTCTCTCTTATCCCAAGTAGGATTCATTCTTTGTTCTTATATAGGAACTCTAACATCTTGGTATTTTGGAGTAAAAAGGTTTTTAGCTCTTCTTAACTTTGTTAGTTTGTTTTTCATTTGTCAAATTATCTTATTCATCTTAGTTACCTCAATTTTTTGCTTGGTTTCCTAAGCTCTGATTGGATTGTTTCTTACATCTAGGATAACAACTTGTAACATTCTGCCAATTCCTCCTTTTTAAACATTCTTTGAGCTCGAAGCTCCCTGATTTTTTATAGTAATATTAGTCATTTCTCTTTGGAATTTCCCAAGGATAATATCAAGATCAACATTTGTTTCTATCATAATTATTACTTTCCAGTCACCCTATTCATAACTCCATCCAAATTGTTTATTTGATCAGCCCTGATAGCATATTTTACAATTGTTGCCATATCATTCTTATAACAACCAAGTATAACTGGATCATTTGGTCTATGATATTTAGGAATTTGATTTAGCACCTTATAAACCGCAAATTGAAATATTTTTTTCTTTCACCTATGTTTAAGTGGATTTGGGTGAATTGAGTTAATAATGTGTGGTATGCTATTGGAGGCATGTACATGATCATAAACATAGTTTCTATATCATCAAAATATGCAATTGACCAGGATGCAAGGGACATATGCCATTCATGAGTTAGGCCTATCAATGTTTTCAAAAACATTGTCACCATTATGTCCTCATATTTTATTAGATGCAATTCACACATAGATAAAAATTGATCCATGTGTATTTTTGGGTCCATTATTTTGTCTCTTGGAAACACTAGTAAGGCTCCTTGTGGGAGAGTGGGACTCTTGATGTGAGGGTATGGATGGAGATGATGATCTGCAAGTCCGTCATCCCAGGAACCCATCGTTCTGAAAAAATAACTAAGTATAGAACGAGAAAGGGAAATTAGAAGGGAAAAACGGGTAAGTATAGAAGAGGGAAAAGGAAGGGAGAAAAGAATTTGGGAAAATAGAAAAGGGGAGGTAAATTTTGGAAGCGGAAAATGATCTCAATAGTAACTCAATGCTAAATCTCCCTCATAAAGGATCCTAGATAAAATCTTAGCTCTTGAAAGCTAGCTAAAAAAAATCACAAGGCCTATGCAGTGTATTAAATGACTTTGAGGATCATCACATGCACTTTTTTCCTTCCCCTTTCCATAATTATTCATCACATCACCTACCTTTTTTCCTAGGGACTTAGGAAATACTCATTGTACTAGGACTTGTCACATGTATAAGGGTTAATGTTGTTCCCCTTTGGTAAAAATTAGGCAAATATTAAAAAAAATATGTATTGTTATGTTGCATTAAGAGAAATCAATAAGTGTGCATCACATAATAGATTGCAAAGAATTTGGACCCACCACTCCAAGTGAGTACCTTTCATTAGGATCTATGTACCATGCACTAAGATCTGTGACATTGTATTTGGATCCATGATGTTTCCTTGGGATCCATGTACTTGTATTTGGCTCATGGTTTTAAACTTGCACATTGTATTAGAACCTTGTATTGAGAAGGATCCTTAGCTATAAAAGAAGGATGACTCTCTCATTTTCATTTGTTGGATATTATTGAGAAAATTTTACTACAAAGTTCTTGTGCACCTATATTTTTATAAGTGACTGTTCTAGGATATTTTTCAATGGATAGTTAGAATATTTTTCTAGGTTTATTCAAGGACAAAGCTACTACAAGGCCAAATAAGGGAACCTTGCTCCACTTGGGAGGAAAATAAAGTTATTATTTTCTTGCCTTGTTACCTATGACCATCAATGTTTTGTTCCCTTTGCATTGAGGTAGGACTTCCTAGGGCCCTTCCCTCTTGCATTGGCCAAGATTTGCAAAGGTTACATGCTATTGTTGAGGCTTTTTCTTGGTTTATATGCTCTAATAAGAATAAATTATGCTGTAAGTACTTGATTGATACACCAATTTGACTTAATGACTTGCATTTTAGGCATCTAAACTCTCTTTGAAGTTGATGTCTTGGAGTTTAATCCCTCAACTTCAAATATGGTTTGCATATGATAGATATAACATATATTATGGCATGATACTCACTAAAACATTCACATGAACAATTTTAATTGAGACATATTGTGCTTGAGGTATGTGCAAAGGTTGGTTTTCAGTTTTGTTACATTATTTATTTGCAACATCTTCCCTTTGTTATTTTTGTTGCTTCTCAATTTGTTTTTCTTCTACTCTTTTGGCCACATATTCCTCTCTCTTGTAATTGTTTCTCTTTAATCGTTATTCAGCGAGCCTTTTTTATTTTTCTATGCATTTTTTCCTTTGTTTTATAATTATTTATCATCCTTTCTTTTAGCCTCACCCTATAGTTCCATGTATCTAGCAATTTAAAAAACTATGAATTCCTACTCAAGCTAAAATTTGAATTAGTAACACATTTTTCATTTACTCTCTCCCTTGCTATCCACATGAATTAAGAGCATACTTTACCATAACCTTGTTGGTTTTGATTCTCTTGAGGTACTTATAACTCCTCTTAAGTCTCTTAATGTACTAAAGGAATCATCTTCAAGATCTGATCCATTTTGTTCCTCTTCGTCCCCAAAAACTACATAGAGAATTCACGACCCATATTTTCCATGGCCTCATCCAACCATTAAGGTAGGTTAGCTTCACTTGTCAAGTTCAAGTTGTTGTATTTTTGAAATTCCATTACATATTCACTATCAATCATATTTTGTTTTTCATTAGTACCTACAATGTCACCTCTTAACTCCACTTATTGCATCGGAACTCATTGAATCTCCTCGTGTGATGGATTTTGTTCAAGGGACAATGTCTCATCATAAAAAATATGCTCTTCGTAATCATCTATGAAAAAAAATCCCCTTATTATTGGACATAGATTGAATGCAAACAACACAATTTCTTTAGGAACAATGGGTCTACTAAGAATATAAGAAATCGTGTCTTGTATTAAGACATGTTCTAGATTTGGTTGGCATGTTGATGTTTTCATCCACAATGTCATTGGAAAGGAACCACATGGGATAAAAGTACTTGTATGAAGCAAATGAGGTGTTGAAAACCAAGGGGGGGATGTGCATGAATCAGTAGGTAGATAAAGAAGTGATCCTAGTTGATCATACTTAGGTACTTGAACACTTATAAAAAAAATAACTGAAAAAGCGTTCACTTTTCATTAAATGAATCCATTGTATAAATTATATGTCTTTGATTTGCACACTCTCCAATTTGATTTTAGATCTCATCCAACATTTTTCTTAGATATTTTTTTTCCTATATTTTAATTATTATCACTCTTCCTTTTAGCATTTGCAAATAACTCCATGTATCATCAAAATTCAAAATCTAGGAACGCCTACTTATCCTGAGAGAGTCTTTTGAATCAATAGCACATTTTTCATTTATTATCTCCCTTGGTAACCACATGAATTAAGTGAGTCCTTTAACTTAACCTTGTTGTTTTTGAGCCTCTTGTAAGGAAGTTATTAATCATCTTGAGTCTCTTTACATCCTTAAGTATTGTCTTCAAGATTTGCTCCATTAAATTGTTCTTCTACATCACTAACCTCTATAGAGTAATGAGCTATTATTTGAGGCTCCACTCCCTAAAGAAAGGGAGGTGAAATCATGCTTTGGTCTTGTGTGTTGAAGAGAATTCACCACCCATATTTTCCATGGCCCCATCCAACCACTAAGGTAGGTTAACTTAAATTGGAAAGGTTAAAATGTTCCTTAGTAATTCCATAGAATCTTCACTAATAATCGCATTTGGGTTGTCATTTATACTTGCAACATCACCTTTAAATTCCAATTCTTGTGTTGAAATTGAATCAATCTTCTCATAAGAAGATGTGTTTCCATATGTTATGTTTGGAACACCATGTCTTCTTAATCGACTATTTTCTCTTTATAATTACATATATGTTGATGTATATTCCTTGGGAGAGGCTTAAGATGTTTTCCACATTTATAACTTCCTTGTACCTCACACATTTTTACCCCCTAACATATAGGGGTAACTAAAGGATATTTTTTCTCCCATGATCCGCATCACAGACAGTAGTCGCAATGATTAAATTCAATATTCTCCATAGGAAGTTTCCTACAGATACCTCCCACTTTATGCTCAGCTCACTCACATCATATGATATGGTGCATGACACACATGAGGTGTTGGATTATTGAGAGGGGGGTGAAACAGTAATAGAGAAATAATATTTTTTAACCACAAAATGCAAGTGTCATATCAATGTAGCATTATCATCCAATAGTTTCAGAGTAAATAATGTTGGATGATGTTGTCATTGATGCCACTGGTTTGATTGATTGATGTCATTGATTGATTTCAAGTGATTGATTGATGT
>CBVK0100069977.1:0-14605 GCA_900067695.1 Picea abies
CATGCAAAGATTCAACGGTCCAGATCATTCTTTCTTTAACGGCTACGATCAAATTGTGAAATCGCTTATCGTGATTTTGGGATTTTCGATGTCAAGAGTTTTTGGAATTTCAAAGTTCCGATCGTCGATGCCTTTGCTGACATCACCCGTGGTTTGACACGTGTTAGATCCTGCCACGTGTCACTCTGATTCGTGACTTGCATGTGCCTGAAGTGTTAAATCTGCCTGACACCTGTCATTCCCTGGTTGTGCCACGTGTCCTTTTGCTGACGTGGTCTGCTGTCATGAGTTGGATCAACGGTTCAGATGCAATATTGGCTCAATGGCTACGATTACATCGCGAAATCGCATATCGCGATTTTGGGGTTTTCGTTGTCATTGAACACGAGACTCGTGAAACTTTGATTCCCTATTCTCCGATGACGCCTCCTGTCTACACGTGGATGGTTACGATCTCTTCTTGATTTAACGCTTGCGCTTAAACTCTACGCAACTTCTACAGATCTGACGGCTATTGGCCTTTCAGGAATTTTGAATGGGATCCAATGGTCACTGGATCTCTGTCTTCCTTTTTCTCTGTAAGCTCTTGCTGCGTGCATTTTCTTCAATGTTGTTTCTCCTGAGCTTTTACGTCCGAATCCCACGGGGTTTTATCCTTCTTATCCTGCCGTTTCCACTGTTGTCATCAATGACAAGCATTCACTGTCTGTTCACTGAATTTGCCAACAAATCAAATATGACCCAATGTCGACACATCATCACCATGGACCACGACACACATATCTATGTATTAACACAATAATCAACAACAACCCAACGTCATTGAATTCTATAATTAATAACGATGCATAGCAATACGAATCTTAAACTCTCAATGCATATCATAAGGACAATCATTAGATAACACCAGGATAACATAAGATAACATAATGAATCATAAGAATCATAAAGATAATCACAAGAATCACACAATATACTACCCGCCCAACCTACCCTACAAGGTTAGGACCTCCAGGACACATAAGAAACACTCACACCTAGGTTCCAATTGATTTAAACCATTTAAGTTCTCAGGGCTGATGACTGTTCTAAGGAACAAGGAGGTGTATACATCCCTCTAACAAAATCAATCCCAAGCAACTAGTGAAATCAACAACAACAATGATAAGTAAATTTATCAATCCGTCAATCCTGAACCACAATTAAACATGGCATGTGAGTAAATAATCACACAACACATCAAGACCATATTAAATCCAAGACGCAAAATCAATATCAGTTAAATCCAAGGTGCAAATCAATATTAGTTAAATCAAGAAAATATAATCAATTATTTTTCTTTCGGTTATGTCATTCAATGGAAGCGTCCCTAAAACTTAGTAATAGTACACTTATCTAGAGATCTAGTAACCACAATATCCAATTTCAGTAATTTAAGGGACGACAAGGATCCATCAAACTTCTTGGACATAATATTTATCTAAGAGATTGCTAATTCATTCAGTGATACAATCATAGAATATGGCATAATTGTAAACAACTAATATACAAGTAAATTACGCATACCAATCGTGATCCATTCTCCTTATCTGCCATTTCTTTTATAGAGTTCTCATAGTGACCATTTGATAAATGCAAGTTAGATTCTTTTTATTAAAAATTTATTAGGAAATACTCTCCCCCATACACTTGTCACCCTATCCCTTAGTTGCAACATAAATTCATTTAATTAATTAATTTAATTTGCTAATTTCCCTCACCCACCTAAAAGAATTCCTAAAAACGCTCCTTATTGTCCCTTTATTCCCTCAATTTCCTTTAATGACTGAAGCATTTTATGAGGCAATTACCTGATCCGCCAGGGGCAAGAGAGATGCATGAAATGCATGCTAGGATTGATGCCATGGAAATAGCATAGAGACTCATAGTTGGTGCTGGAGATATCAGTGAGTCTGAAAGTGACAATGAAGCTGGACATGGAGGAGAAGAAGTTGTACTGGAAGATGCATCAGAAGAACACCTATTTAGGGTTGTTGCAAGGATAGGTGCCAGGGCAAAAATGGACGTTCTAGTATATGAGGGAAACCTGAATGTTGAAGAGCTTCTTGATTGGATTAGAGCCCTAGATAAGTATTTTGACTATGAAGATGTCAAGGAAGACAAGAATATCAAACATGATGTCACAAGACTTAAAGGGCATGCAACATTATGGTTGGATGAACTGCAGGCTGACAGATGCTGCAAAGGCAAGCAGAAAATCAAGGGTTGGGATAGAATGGTTGTGAATATGACGGAAAAATTCATACCCAAGGATTACCAAATCACTCTGTTTCGGAGGATGCAAAATTTGAGACATAAGTTGATGTCAGTGAAAGAGTACACTGAAGATTTCTACAAACTAAACATCAGGGCAGGTCATCACGAAAGTGATGATGAAAAGGTTGCCAGATATATGTGGTCTAAGATATGACATCCAAGATGAGATGAACATGATGACCATTCGAACGGTGGAATATGCTTATCAGATGGCTCTGAAGGCTAAAGAGAAGCTGAGCCGAAAGCAAAGTCAAAGAGGGAGAGGCAGAAGTCAAGCCAGAGGCAAAACAATTGCCCAAGACAAAAATCAGAAACCTAAGGAAGAGTGGAATAAACCTCAAACTCAAACTGAGAGAGGTGGAAGTTCACAGAGAGGACAGTATGCAGATATAAATACTTTTCCTTGAACTAGAGGAAGTGGAAGAGGCATAGGTGGCGAAATAAAATGCTTCACCTGTGGGAAGAATGGGCACAAGTCTTATGAATGTCCACATAAGAAGAAAGAAGGAGGTGAGACTCACATTGCTGAAGCACAAAGATGGAATGTTGAGGCAGAAGATGTTGAAGGTGGAAGATCATTGATGATGAGGAAAGTTCTCTTAACGCCAGAGAAGGAGGTAGAAAACCCAGTCCAAAGGAACAGACTTTTTTAGACTGCTTGCAAGACCCAAGACAGGGTATGGAAGGTCATCGTGGATAGTGGTAGCACATAAAATCTTGTTTTTATAGAGATGGTAGAAAAGCTGGAGCTGGAGACTATTGAACATCCAAGCCCATATAGAATTTCATGGCTACAAAAAGGGCATCAGGTAAATGTCACTAAACAATGTTTAGTTGAAATTAAAATAGAAGGATATAAGGATGAAATACTATGTGATGTCATTCCCATGGATGTTTGTCACCTATTGCTGGGTAGATTGTGGCAATATGATAGGAATGTGATTCAATATGGGAGAAAGAACACATACACACTGGAGAAGAATGGAAGAACTCACATGTTGTTGCTTATCAAGGATAAAGCAGTGAAAATAGAGGTAAGAAACACTATACTTCTCATGAGTGGGAAGGAACTTATTAAGGAGGTTAAGAAGAAAGAAGATACACAATTCATTATGGTTAGGAAGCCTAGAATTTTTTTAACCAACACAAGAGTGGATGATTTACTAGAGTAAATCCAACAGCTACTGGAAGAATTTGTTGATATAGTAGTGGACGAACTACCTCGTTCGTTGCCACCTATCAGGAGTATAAGTCATCACATCGATCTTATCCCTGGAGCTAGTTTACCAAACAAAGCAACGTACAAATTGACGTCGTAGGAGAATGAAGAGGTCAAGAGACAGGTCCAGGACTTAATGGACAAAGGATTGGTTAGAGAAATCTTGAGTCCATGTGTTGTTCCAACAGTGCTCAGTCCAAAGAAAGATGGAGGTTGGAGGATGTGTACAGACTCAAGGGAAATTAACAAGATTACCATCAGATATAGATTTCCATTGCCAAGGATGGATGATTTTATGGATTGTTTGAGTGGAGCCAAATTTTTTTCAAAGATTGATTTGAAAAGTGGATATCATCAAATCTGAATGAGATAAGGTGATGAGTGGAAAACAACCTTCAAGACAAATGAAGAGTTGTATGAATGGCTTGTTATTCCATCTGGCTTAACGAATGCACCTAGTACTTTCATGAGGTTGATGAATGAAGTCCTGAAGGAGTTCATTGGAAAATTCATCATTGTATATCTTGATGATATACTGATTTTCAGTAGGACAGGAACATAGCACTTGAAGCATTTGGCTATAGTGATGAAGAAATTGCAGCAAGAAAAGTTGCTGATAAATATGAAGAAATCATCATTAATGAAGACATAGCTCATTTATTTGGGGTTTGTTATTTCGACAGATAAGTTGACTATGGATCCAGATAAAGTGGAGGTGATTAAGAATTGGCCATCGCCGAAGAGTATCTTTGAAGGTCGAAGTTTTCATGGATTAGCTAGTTTCTACAGGAAATTTATCAGAAATTTCAGTGGAATTAGTGCACCGTTGATGGACACGGTGAAGAAAAGGCATAAATCTTTTCACTGGATGAAAGAAGCAGAGAAAAGTTTTAATTTGTTGAAAAGGAAAATTACTGAACAACCAATTTTGGTGTTGCCAGATTTCAACAAGACATTTTAGGTCAAGTGTGATGCAAGCGGATTTGCCATAGGAGCGGTCTTGAGCCAAGATGATAGGCCAGTCGCATACTTCAGTGAGAAACTGAATGAGGCAAAGGTTAAGTACTCCACATATGACAAGGATTTGTATGCGGTCATACAAGCACTGAAGAAGTGGAGGCACTATTTGGTTCGTAAAGAGTTTGTTTTGTACAGTGATAATCATGCCTTACAATTCGTGACTCAACAGGATAAGTTGAACCAAAAGCATGCAAAATGGGTTGAATATATGAAGAATTTTACTTTTGTAATTAAACAAATTTCTGGAACTGCTAACAAAGTTGTTGATGCTTTGAGCAGGAAATGGTTATTGGTGCAGGAGTTTAGAGTCAAAACTTTAGGTTTTGATAATCTTAAGGACATGTACAGAAATGATCCAGATTTCAAAGAGGCGTATGAGGCATTTGAGAATCCAATTCTCAGGGACAAAAGCCAATGGATTGAATATATGATCCAGGGTGGATTACTATTCAGAGGCAATCAACTGTGTATTCCAAAATGCTCCATGAGGGAGAATCTACTAAAAGAAAAGCACAGTGGAGGATTGGATGGACATTTCGGTCATGAAAAAATGTTCTCAAAATTAAATAGCTCATAACTTTGGCTAGGGATAAGGACCGATGTCAAAATATTTGTGGACAGATGCAGAATTTGTTAGCACACGAAGGGAAAAAGACAGAATAGAGGGTTGTATCAGCCGTTACCCATACCAGAGAGGTCGTGGGATGCAGTAAACATGGATTTTGTGTTGGGGCTGCCAAGAATGCAAAGAGGGTTTGATTGAATCTTTGTGGTGGTAGATAAATTTTCTAAAATGGCACACTTTGTACCATGTCAGAAAACCAGCGATGTAGCTCACATTGCGAACCTGTTTTTCAAAGAAGTTGTCAGACTTCATGGCTTACCAAGGAGTATAGTTTCGGATCGAGACACCAAGTTCGTAGGACATTTCTGGAGGACTTTATGGAAGAAGTTGGGGACAAGTTTGTCTTTTAGCTCATCTTATCATCCTTAGATGGATGGACAGACAAAAGTTGTGAACAAAAGCTTGGGAGATTTACTGAGAAGCCTAGTGACTGAACACCACAGTCAATGGGATCACATTCTGCCACAGGCGGAATTTGCTTATAATGATTCGATCAATAGAAGAACAAGGCAGAGTCCATTTCATATTGTTTATGGAATGAAACCCAGGTAAGTTTCTGAACTGAAGGATTTAGAATAAGATGAAACTAGAAGTGCTAGTGAAGAGAATTTTGCAGAGGCAATGAAAGAACTTCACAGTCAAGTGAAGGAGCAATTGCAGAACTCGAGCCAAGAGTACAAGAACAGAGTAGATCAACCCATGAGAGAACTTCAATTTGAAGTTGGTGATCTGATTCTTGCACACCTAAGAAAGGAAAGGGGAATATATAACAAACTGAAAATGAAAAAGATTGGACCATGTAAGATCATAAGAAAATTTGGGGCAAATGCATATGAGATCGAATTACCCGATGAGATCGGAATTTCACCGATATTCAACATCTCAGATTTGTACCCTTACAAAGCTGAAGAAGCAGGAGAAGACAGTGAGCAGATAGAGGTTTAGTGGGCTAAACAAATGCCTGTAGTTGAGTCAGCAAGAAGACCAGGAGAAAAGAGTATTTTGAATATTTAGTCAAGTGGAAGGGACATCCAGTTGAAGATGCCAGCTGGGAGAATGAAGCAGAAATCTAGAAGCATGGACAGACAGTGCAAGAGCTCATGAACAGGATTCCATGAAAATTTTCAAGTGAGGGAGTATGATGCAGGAGCATCGCCAACAGCAAGCGAGCGCGCGACAAACACCATCGCATTTTTGGCACATGTTAAAATTGTTTGCAATATTTTGAAAGTTTGGATGCACAGACTTTAATGTAATAGTTAAGAAGGGCGTACTTCCATATTTTAAACAGATCTTGAGTGATTCACTCTCATCTGTAAGGTGTAGAGGCATTTATGCATAGTTAATGAAAGTAGGTAGATTTAAATTCTAGATTAGACAGTTTTAGGAGTTGGAGGGAAAACCGACTATAGACACGCTCATCTTGTATCATTGTAACATTATCAAGAATATCATAGAGCATAGAGAAGAGCAATAGCAAAGAGCTGTGTAGAAGAATCCATGTATAGAAGTTCTAAATTTAATATATGAAGCTTTGATTCAGACTCATGGTGTTATAATTCTTTCTTTGTATACATACTGAATGCTATGCTCATGGTTGTTTTACTCTTTCTATTGTACATTTTCTTTTATGCTATGTATGTATGATTTCATGTTAATTATTTGAAGTCTGAGAGAGTAAGGAAATGAGTTTAAATTGTTTCTCTTCTTGAGTCAGAGTTCCTGCAAGGAGTGCAGTGAAGCGTCCACAAGGAGTGCATTGACGGGTTCAGAGTTCATCTATGAATGCTTAGGAGGGATACTGTTGTTCTCATTTCAACTGAAGTGAAAGACAAGCACAGAAGCCATGCAAGGTGTGCACAGGCTAGTCGAGACCCTAGAACACATAGACTAAGGTTGAGAGATTGAAGGATTGTTGTTGCATAGTTGCATAGAGTCAAGAGATTCAAATATTTAGGAATATTTGAAGAAGTGCCACAAGGAGTGCATGCAAAAATCTCTTAGGAGATTTGAGTTTGCGAAAGGAAGCTCAGGAGGGTCAGCACTTTCAAGTGTTGAAGAGCAGGAGAGGAGTTTTGGTCATCGTGTAGAGGCCAAGTCAAAGTGAAGAGGATCGCTGAGGTGACTTAGAGGAGAGGTTCTCGAAGAAGGAATTTGGATGGTCAAGGTTCTCCAAGGAGAATTCCCAAAATAGCAAGAACCGTAGGATCTACAGGAGCTAAAAGGAGGATAAGTGACCGTTGATCTTGACTTATTGGGACATCAGATCATTTCGACATTTTGGGGTTCGAAAATCCGAAGTGTAAGACAAATTCTTGGCTGAACAAATCCTCGAAACGCAAAAAGGAAGTTTTTGTGTGCGGAAGTAGGGAGAAGCAAGTTTAAGTTTTTGGAACTTCGGAGTTCAGGGTTTCGAAAGTCTCGATGGAAGGAGATCGGGACTTAGAAGGGGGGAAAACCCGAAATCAGAAGTTGTGACAAAGGATTATCGGCATTTCAAAAATCGAGATTTCGACGTTCCTGTTGACAAGGGTCTACACTCCACATTGAATTTTCTGAAGTTGTGAATTTCGAAGGAGCGGGGAAGAGTATAAGTGTTTCAGAAAATTGGGAATTATGAGGACATAGTGGAAGCACTTTTTGGTGATTGAAATACCGAAACTGTGAAGAGGAAGAAAGGACCAGAACATTTGCATTTCGGTAAATCGAAAGTCAAAAGTTTAGGACTCCAGGGGTCGAGAGCAAGGTTGCACGTCATCGCAACTCCCAAATTCGTGAAAGCCTAAAATCTGAAATTGACATTAGGAAAGGTCAAGTGTTAGTATTTCAGGGTTTCGGAGGTCGAAGAGGTAAGGTGCTCGACCATGGGATTCGCAAAATCGTGAAATCCAGTATCCCAAATTAAAAGAAGGGTTCCCTCAAGGTTTGTTGTGGGTGTTGATTTCTCGAAAGGGAAATAAAAGAGCCAATCGAGCTCTTAGGGGCCGGAAAGAAAAGATCCTATGTGGATCCCAACCTATGGGTCTGTGTCACCACGTAAAAATAAAATATTGTTTTCTAGTCACCTAGGTTCATTGACTCACCAGTGTTAAAAATCATGACATGCCCTTCAAGATGCACTATGTGCTCCAAGGGTGCCAGTCACCTTTTGAATGATTTTGGTAGATGTCCAACCGTTGGAGTCAATACTCTATTAGGAGACCTTATGGGAGACTAAGGGCCTCTAAGGAATAAGGACCCTACCTTATTGCATGCCCCTTAGAATCTTTGTGAGTGACTATCTCAGTCCACCCTCATGGAATTGTGGGTCTCTCGAACTAGGTAATTGTTAACCTACAATTCAAGCCACAGTTGGAGTGCTAGTGGTTCTTGTGCATGACCCCTTTACTCCTAATGTGAGTCTGATTAGAAAGAAATCATCAGCCTGCATCCATTAAAAAAACATGTCATCTATCCATAAACATCATCATGATATACATGAACATATGTCACATATGCATAAACATTAATATAAATACCCAAACCATATACATTCCACTCCCCGACTCAATCTGGAGTCCAAGGAGGTCCACTGATGCCATCGACATTGGTAGTAGGGAAAACCCCCCTATGGACTACACTAGGGTTCAGAATGTAGGTAGATCTAATCATCTAAAAGTATCCTACTATTCTAACTACCCCAAATATACCCTGGATTCATACATGAAAGACAAAGTGAGAAATATCAGGTAACTTTACCTTTTACTCTACATCCGGTGTCGATCCTCTCACGCTTGATATCTCCGCTGACTCCAAGCCTCCTCCCAAGGCTGACCTGCATTCAAAAAAAGATAAACATGGAACTACAGCCATGCATCTCATATAAAAATCATGGGTTAGATGTTAGAATAAATCATAAATCAAATACAAACATTGGACACATCATATTTCGAGACAGAAAAAGTATTCCTTTTATTGATATCACAATGTTTACTTACAACAAGATCGATGACTACTCCATGAACTTGGTCTAGGCTCCTCTTCACCAATATCCAACCACGTTTCCATGCATCTTTCTCCTCTCAAACTTCTTCTAGGGAAATGGAATGGGCTTATGAAATGGAATGGGCTTATGATGGAGGAAAAAGGGAAAAATGGGAAATTCTGAGGCAAATCTCACAAGGTGGCTGCAATTTCGTGGGGCAAGGAGGGGATGTGAAACAGGCAGAGTTTCACTGTTCTTATGCTTAGGTTAGGAATGAGACCCCAACACCTCCTTTTGCATGACAAAAGGATGGTTATTCGGTTGGGTGACAGGCTATAGGCGGTGGGACAGTTGGGAAACTACCCAATAGCCTATAACCTTAATGAATTCCTTGCAAATTTTTAATTTTTGCAACTTTTGCAAGTATACGCGGGCTGTAGTGGTGTAGTTAGAGTACTTACATGGGTTGTAGTGGTGCATCAGGTGTACATAAGCGAGAAGTAATGGTGCAGGGTGCGTACATCTTCAAAAATAGTGTTTTTAAGAAGATCAACTCAGTGATGGCTAGCAAAAATAGAAAGTAAGAGGGCCTGATGCCAGGTATGCATGTGTAGAGAAATTTAGGGTTATAACAGATGCCCCCTAATGTGTGAGGTCAAAAGAGCATCTTATGGCCGAAATATATTATAAATCTTCACCAATGTACGAAGCGAGTGAGCCTGGGACCATAGTTCGGGAGGTGCCATCTGCAAGAATAAAAATTGTGTTAAGCCCTAAGTAATGGCTCATTACCCCTTAATTGGGGAATATTACATTAGTAATGTTATTTTATTTATGTCGGATTTAGTCCATTAGTTGTAATTATATCTTCTAGTCTCCTATATTTACCAAGGAGACATTTTCATTTGGAATCATCTTGTAATTGTACATTTATGTGGGCATAAGTGACGCAGACACTCTATCGGCCCTCAGGTCGACGTCCACTCACAGGATCGTTCTTTATCTTATTTGAGCCTAATTGGCTCTTTCAATTCCTTAATGGAATCTCCTTCCTATCGATCCATAGGTCCTTTCAGAAGCTCCCCTGTGTGAACAACACTAGGTACGAGCTCCGCCTTCTCCGTGTGACCACAACGCTATGACCAAGGCCTAATCCAGAAGGTGCTTGTCTGATCTGAAAATAGAAGGCTGACTTGTTATGCTATGCAAGCACCCTAAAACATCAATCTTGAAAATAAATTGATACAAGACTGAAAATAAGGACAGCAAAGTCTTTTTGCTCTTCAAGAAACTGTCGCATCTTGTGCTTCATCAAAGCACATGGTGTTTTCCTGCATTTTAGTGCACCCAAAATTGACTTACAAGCCATCCAAAACAATCGACTAAACACAAGTCAAAAACCATGAACGACCATCATAGTAGTCAAGCAATATCGACACAAGTCGAGACTCATGGGAAATGTATCAAGCTTCCAAAATGACAAGTCTAAAGACATGATAAACATTCATGCTACAATCATGACTCATCCATGATGAACTAACTTCAATTTAATTGTTTATGCACTCTCAAAACCAAATGCATGTGCATAGCTTCTTCAACTCTCTTCCCTGTAGAAACATGTACTCAAACCCAAGACATGTGGGTACTAATGAGATGAATATGAAAAGTATATGTGGCTGTAATAAAATGGACATCATACCCCTCTTTTACATGTTCTTGAATGAGGTGGTATAACACAAGTATGCTTTCAAAAGTAAATGCATTCACCTGCAAACTTGCATCTTGCAATCTATGATAACTGTTGCCACTTGAAAAACTTCAACAAAATGAAAAACTAAGGCTGAAATGTGCATCCATATAGAAAAAATGCAAGCCTTACTTACGCAAGAAATCAATCCATTTCTTACCAAGCCAACTCAATGGCGAATCCTTCTGCTGAAAGTTGTCTTCTGGTGAAGCATCTTGACTCACATCAATGATGGAATCTCCTCTTCCATTATTGTCAATCTTTTCACCCAACTGCTTCTTGTGTCGTGGATGAGAGGTTGGATGCAATGTCCAACATTGGTCAATGAGATGACCCCTCTTCTGACAATGAGTGCAAATCTTTTGCATTTTCTCTTCATGTTGCCATTGCTTGGAAAGTTTCCTGAAAGTGGACTTTCTTTTCCAACACTTTGAAACACGATGGTTATATAAACCACAAAATGTACATGGTCTTTTTCCATTGTTACATGCAGATTTATTATGCTTAACATAATCAAAAGCAACTGAGTTATAGGCAGATTTATACCTTGAACATTCACCTTTATCGCCGCTTTGAGGAGGTGAATCGGAAGAGTCACGGGCTCTCTTTTGGAGACTAACAAATCTGCTCTTGTCCTCATGGCTGTCACAACCTTTTTGTTGCACACATTTTCATTCACCTTGAACACAAGTTTTGCATGCTGAAGAGTTTGAACTTTCAACCAAAGTTCTTGAATTTTTACCTTGAAAACCTTCTTGAGGAGGTGAACTTGAAACAAAAATTGTGCTTGAAACTTTTCCATTAGTTTCCTCAACCTTGGAATTTGTTTCATTAATTCTTTCATAACCAAGACCACAATATTTAGGTCTCTCTTCAACAACAATAGGCTCAACAATGCCTTGTGCATGCTTGCCTAACCCTTTACCTTCATAGCCCATTTTTAACAATAATTTGGACCCTATTCCTCTAGTGTGATTTTCAAAAACACCAAAGCATTCTTCTTTAGAGGAATTTGAAGACAAACTAACATTACATACCTCATGGTCATGCATGTACTTGGTAAGGGTTTCTTTTGCTTCATGGAGTTGATTCTCCATCTCCTGCAACTTTTCAAGAAGTTGGTCTTTCTCCTCCTTCATGGCCATCAACTGCTCTTGAAAGACAATGCTCTCTTCCCTGTCTTTCCACAACTCTTGTACCATATCCTTCATGGTTAGCAATGCATTAAACATTTCTTTGTCAAAGAACTTAGATTTGGAAGATGTAGGAGAACTATCAATGTTTGAAGCATCCTCCATATTTGCAAGATAACAAACTTCAACACAAATCTTGCACAAATACCAACAGCTAAAACTCAAGCTATCAATGGCAAATACATGAGAAAAATAAACTAAGCTCTGATACCATCTGATCTGAAAATAGAAGGATGCTATGCAAGCACCCTCTACCTCATTAAAATAAACCTTAACAGGACCTTGCTTCATGTGTTAAAATGTGCAAGAGGGTTTATGTGTTTAGTTCTTGGTTCTTCTTGTCAAAGTGCATGTGTGAGGAATGTTCTTTTACCAAATTAATTATGTGTTATAAACCAATACACAGCAATAAAAAGTGCAGCAAATAACACAGCAAACTCACAACAATAGCAAGATGATAAAGGAGTTCACCCCTCCCTGGGCTACGTCTCCTTGAGCCTCCTTCAATGGACTTGGCTCTTTGGGATTAGTTTTTCAAATGCTCTTTACAAGATGCTTCTCAACTCCAATGGATTTACAGACTGTACCATTGGATTCAGAATACATAAAAACCCCAAAAATGACTGTTAAAACTCTGTAAATGGACAATGGCTCATCCAACAATGACCTCTTCTACATGTGACCTCCAAGCTTCCTTGAGCTCCAATGGGCTGAAAACACCTGTATAAGTCCTCCAATGGATCTGAAACCTATCCCAATGTTTTCAGAGCATAATAAACAGTCAAAAATGACTATTCAGTCTCATAAAATGGATATGGGCTCATCTGAGCAATGCCTCAAACAATGAGGGCTTTAAGCTTCATGGATCTTCCTCAAGCTTCAAATGTGAAAAACCTGCAAATGGGCTCTTCAAATGCCTGTGAAAATGGTTCCAATGCACTCAGAACGTCCAAAAACCCCTAGCTGGGCTTTTACGGCACCTGATTTGGTCAAAAACTCATCAAGTTATGCTTGCTGCCATTTTTCCTTTCTCCAAGCTCTGTTACAGGCTCGCCATAATGCACCTGTGGGAAAGTGAACCTAGCTCCAATGCATTTTCGGTCACAAAACCCAGCACAAACGTGCGTTCCATAAATCGCGCTAAATTGTCGAACCGTTAACGGGAATAAGGCCCCCCGAAATGGAGGTGTTGGGCGCATGGGGGGCCATATGGCCACGTCCCAACGTTCCATAAATCGCGCTAAATTGTCGAACCGTTAACGGGAATAAGGCCCCCCGAAATGGAGGTGTTGGGCGCATGGGGGGCCATATGGCCACGTCCCAACGCAAGAAAAAGGCTAACTGTTTAAAAGGTTGAACCAGGGCTTGCCATGTGGCGGGTGCGTGTTTGTGTGACCGCTTTCATATAATAAAACCCAACTTACAAACGCGAACGCATAAATACATGGTTTAAATTATTGGTTTAAAAAAAACACAACACATATATATATAATATATGTTATACCAACCCGCGCCAAAATATCAAACCGCGCTCCTTTTGAATGTGGGTATGGTTGCATGGCCAATGCCAAGGACCGCGGGCTTAATCCATTGAAAACCATGTAATATACATTTTCCCGCGCGAATGCACCAAACCGCGCGCCATGTATTCAACAACGGTCACATATAAAATGTAATAAACCGTGGCTTACATTTGTAACACGTTTAAACCACTGCGCGCCCGTTTGCAAATATGCTTGGTCATATGGATTAGCAATGGAACCGTGGGTCCATTTACTATTCCTCCCGCGCCCAAATCCATTTTAAAACGGTTCATATGGAACCACACACCCGTGTGCTACACACTTGGAACCCGGCGTGTAAATACATGGCAAGGTCATATGGGGTGCGGTAGAACCTCAGGCCGGGGCTAAGCCCTGGCCCAACCCCCCACCGTGAATAACCATTAACCAATTCTTATATGAAATTTTCCATATAGTTAATAAAACTAAATGCGTGGCGCGTTGGTTAAGTTAACATTTATAAAAGCTTTGAAATGGGGAGAGGTCCGGGGGTCAAACCCTGTGGCCTCATATAATTTTAATGAACCAACCATAGACCAAAAATGAGGGGACCTGTGGCGCCCTCCGATTGGGCCACGTGTCCTCATAACATTTGCCCAAAATCTGACACGTGTCACCATTTAATTCGCCCAATAATCATCCAATGATTGCCTGCCACGTCATCGACGCCAACTCAGCTACCACGTCAACAGGCCATGCCGGATGCTGACGTCAGCATGTGCCATGTGTCACCCATCCAGTGGTGACACGTGTCACCTTAATATTGGTCAAACGTATGTTGAAAAGCCCATAAATGCATGACACGTGTCATGCCCAAGAGTCACCACGTGTCCTGTACAGACATGCCACGCGTGCTGTACGGTCCTACCACGTGTCCTGTACGGACTGTACGGATAGGTACAGTCAACATCATTTTTTTTCCTGTTTGGCTCGGTGAACAGACCTCAATAACTTCTCCA